>LR990284.1:18172809-18292809 GCA_905147355.2 Apotomis turbidana | reverse complement strand
CTAGCGAGAATAAGAAATTTATGTTTTTTAAAAAGAGGTTTACATGATTCATTATATCCTGCTTAATATATAAAGCTCTTACACATTTTTTTGGACTAGAAAGACATTATTGGCATATGTTGTTTACCCATAACAGTATAGCGTACTGCAAAACAGAGCCGACATATCCATGGTAAGCATTCAAGGTTATTTCTAAAGTACCCACTTCTCTTAATCGCCTTAGCGCAAAAATAAAGCATGTCAACATTTTACACATCCCTTCGAGATGCATTTTCCAATTACAATATTTATCTAAACTTATACCTAAAATTTTTGTATATTTTTTCTATTTAAATACTTTACTATCAACCTAGTAGGATTTCTTCTAACTGAATGAAACTGCATCATTTTCGTTTTTGCCAGATTTACATTTAAATTATTTTCATCCAGCCATTTTATAATTTTAAACGTCCCACTTTGTCGATTCTAGTTACGGAGTTACGGGCAGTTTAGTGAAGTATGGCAAAACCTACCGAAAATCGGTTTTCAATAAAAACTGATGGAACATACTGTAATGAAGCTATGATTTTAACGTCGACGCATAAATGTCAAATTTAAGCACTTTTTTAGGGTCCCAAAGTTTAGTGCCTAGCGTCCCACTTTGTCGAATATCTGAAAAAATTGTCGATGTCATATTTGTGACTGTTTTAGGGAAAACTTCCTACTTTGTCGATTTGGAGATATGAGTAGTTCCTTATACTACAGAACATAAGCTATCTTATGGTGAAATAATTATGTCTCTAGGTACTATAGTGATTTTATAAAAAATCTTCAAAGTTGCAAATGTGAAAAAGGAGACAACTGAGAAAACGTTGGTTAAAGTTTGGGACGGCAAAAAACACACTTGTTATGGAGTGGGTGGTATCAAATTAATTGTTATACTTTAAGGATTTCAAATTAGTCAAAATCATGTATGTAACCTGAATAGTTTGAATGTTACTGGAGGCTTGAACATAAAAACAGAACAAAATATCTCAAATGTGAATATGGTTTTCATTTCTATATTTATAACACGCAGATTCATCATTCTCTTAGTAGTTTAAATATAAATATATTCTCAAGCTAAAACAGACAGAAATAGTTATATAGATCCCTTTAGTTAGTTAAACATATAGGTACATATAGGTATAGGTATAAGCAGGGTTGTGTAGCCATCGATAATAGACTTTGTTATCCATGATTCCGCTGAATGAAAATGAGTATTGTTTAAAAAAATATAATTTCATAACGACTTAAGATTAAATAGTATTTTTTTAAACATCAGACTTTTAAACTCTTTTAAATCTTCTATATATAAAAGAAAGTCGTGTTAGTTACACTATTTATAACTCAAGAACGGCTGATCTGATTTGGCTGAAAATTGGTGGGGAGGTAGCTTCGAACCAGGAGAAGGACATAGGATACTTTTTATCACGTTCCCGTGGGACGTGACATAAAACGTCATAAACGTGACAAAACGCAACTGATATGGAATAACAAAACGCAACTGAAAGCAATTTATCAGTAAAAAAACAGTCTACCCGTTCATTTGTTAAATATGGTATAACAAAACCAAACGCAACTGACAGCTAAAGAATTTTGTAGCTAACCGGTTTGTTTATTGTGTTAAAAATGGTATAACAAAAAAAAACGCTAATTACAGCTAAACGTTATGTAGTTCTATAGTTAATTGAAGTTGACCGGTTGAGGTGTTTGTTTCGAGTTTCTATTAGCTTATTGTGCCGAGATCTATATCAATAACAGAAAGTTGAGTTAGTTCCAGCACTTATAACTCGAGA
The DNA here is from genome assembly GCA_905147355.2 of Apotomis turbidana. Classification (NCBI taxonomy): domain Eukaryota; kingdom Metazoa; phylum Arthropoda; class Insecta; order Lepidoptera; family Tortricidae; genus Apotomis; species Apotomis turbidana. Next base: position 18,290,992 of record LR990284.1, on the reverse strand, counting down.
ACGGCTGAACCGATTTGCACGATTTCGGGTTTGTTGTGATCGTCTCGGCCAAAAGTTTAATAATATGCCAAAAAAAAGGAAAAGATACATAAAAAGGACCCCACAATTGCAATTTTTAAATTACGAGTTAAATAGTCCGCCATGGTCCAATGCGGCCAACATTATGAAATTGAATTGACGCATTCGTAACATTGGCACGACGAGTCTGTTAAAGATCAATAAATAAACGCTGGTAGCCGAGTTTGTAAGTTACCATTTTCAAATAAACCCAAACGTTGTCTGGACTTTTTTTATTTTGTGTTTGTTGTGATTGTGTCTATCATAATGGACAATATCATATTTCTAACAGGTTGAAATTAATATAGAAATCTTAGAATTTATTCTGCTGTATTTAAATAAATATAAGAATATATACATAGCCCTGCAAGGGGTTTTACTACCCACGCCATATTGCGGATTTTCAGTGGTACCTACCTACTAAATTATTTTACTGGCAATGATATTTTTTTGGTAACTGACGTTGAAAGTTGGTGAACGTCACTGATGTAAGCAAAAAGGAAACAGGACTAAATATTCCGCGTATTTCAAGTATTTTTTGCATGATAAACCGAAAACAATCCACAGTGATGAAAGTCAAGTTTTTTCAATAGGATTCAGTATTTATTTCGCAAGAAGAACGAATGATTGAGCAGCATTCCGGTAAACAATGTTTTGAAATTTGATAATTACAAATCCTTGATTGACGTTTAATAATACAAATATGACGTATGCACATTATTGCCATAGGAAAGCTGTTTGTAGCGCCACTATCCCTGGGCGGGACTGACACTGACGCTTGCTAGGCTATAAAATTACCGCAATCTAAGACAATTTAGTGCTGAGAGATTTAAGGGTTGTCGTTTTAGACCAAACAGCGAAAAAAAATATATTTTTTTTTTATTTGACGTTGTCAGATGACAGATGCATACCGAATTTTATTAACGAGATTTCAGGGACTTCCGGTTCGTGTCCCAAGATGGCCGCATGCGTTTAAGTTTAGTTGTTCATTATTTATTCATTTTAGTTGTTCAATGTGTAGTATTGATAGCGTATTGTGCAGTGATCTAACGTATGAGTGAATAGCTAATGAAGAATTCAACTTGAAGCGTTCATAGCCCTTCCTGGGTCAAGGCCCGATAGTCCGCGTGGTTTTTTGTAAATCGCTATCACTTTACAAAAAGCAAAACCTCACCGAACAACGGCATGCTCTACGAGCAAACTTGAAATTGGCGAAATCATCATTAACCTGATGGAAGCCATATTTTAAAATTAGAATAGAACGAGATTTCAAATGAAAATCTAACCGTGTTACTTAATTAATTACCTACGTATTTGCTGGGATTAATTTACAAAAATGGATAGATTCGCACGTGTGTGGGTTGATGAGGAATATACTCCTCCAAAATACACCAAGTAATGTTTTTGTGCCCGATTGGAAGAACGATTCGACGAAAACCCCCGATAAACGTTTCTTTAATGTGCCACATAAGAATAAAGGAGATTGGTGTCTAGCAGTGGGGAAATTGATTGTGCCAAAGATACCATTATTTATCTGCGAAGACCATCTTGATGTAAGTTCAATAGTTACTGTTTCCAGAATCAGTAATGGATCAGTAATATGAATCAAACCAAACCGACAATTTTGAATTTTGATAATGTCATGTCAACCTCAATGACATTCCGTTTATTTTATTACTAAATCGGACTAAAGTAACCGTTCCATTGAATCAGAGTTTTGGCGCAGGGCGGACACTGCCTACTAAAAACTGAACTTGAATGTCAATGTCAATGTGTGCGTGTAAGACGCACAGGGCTGCCTCATACGCATTGCAACAACTTTAATTGCACATAAATATGACATAAGCTAGAAAATTATCACAACCACACGACAACGGTAGTGGTGTTGATGGTGATAGTGGTGATGATGATGGTGGTGACGGTGGTGATGGTGGTAGTCCGTGGTGGTCATGCTGGTGGTGATGGTGAATGTGGTGGTGGTGATAGTGGTGATGATGATGGTGGTGATAGTGGTTGTGGTGATGGTGAATGTGGTGGAAGTGATGATGGTGATGATGGTGATGGTGGTGGGGATGGTATCGGTGGTAATAGTGGCGAGAATGATGATGTTGATGATGATTGTGGTGATGATGGTGATTTTGGGGTCATTTATATCATTAGCCATCACCATCGGCACCGTCATTACAATCATCATCGTCATCATCATCACCACCATGACCATCATCATCAGAATCAACACCACCATCATCATACCTAATCATCATCATCATCATCACCAGTCACCACCATATTCATCATCATCATCATCACCAGTCACCACCATATTCATCATCATCACCACCACCAGCCGCCACCTTCATCATCATCACCACCAGTCTCCACCATCATCATTATTACCATCACCAACACCATGACTATTTCACGAGTCAATGCCCACCTATAACCCATATACACAGTTAGATCACAACCCTTTCAAAATTTTCTACGTAGCAAACTCGATTCCTACTCGGTGCCCTTGCGGGGTGAGGTAACTCAAATAAGGGGCGGGGGTGTGCGGGTCCATTCTGTATGTAGTACTATAAAGTATACTGTGGTTTTGGTGTTGCCACATTTTATAATGAGTAAGTTTTTATAAATTAATAATAAAATAAGTATATAGTTATCTCAGAAAAAATATATAAACTTATAAACTTAATTTCATGCACTGAAATCGCTTATCTTAGCTATAAAAACAGACATTACATCTTTCGATGCAGAATTCAGAAAAATAATAAAATTATAGTCATAAAAATATGAAATGTTGTACATTATCAGTGGTGGTAGTCTGAATTTAGCTATCTCTCTCTACCCACATTTATCGACTTTCAGGCGGTACGAAGTTCGCCGGGTCAGCTAGTTAACAATAAAAAAACCGGCCAAGTGCGAGTCGGACTCGCACACCGAGGGTTCCGTACAAACACTTTCCATCCCTAAGTGGTTAAGTTAAGTTTGCACCTGGTATGTATAGCGCCCCATATAGATTAGGTGCAAAGTTAGGTATTAAAAAAAACTACTTACTAGATCTCGTTCAAAACAATTTTCGTTGGTAGTTTTTATAGTAATGTACATTGTACAGGTTCGCTTGTGTACCAATAAAACAACAATATAACAGTCGGACAGTCTAGCTCGCTTGACCGCTCTCCAAAGAGTGAGAGAGAGCAACCCCGGCCCTGTCAGCCATAGTGTCCATTTATTTGGCAATACACTACATCTACCTTTTACAAAATAATGAAAATTTAATTTAAATTTTATTAATTCATAACGTTTATATGTAAGTAAGCCAACAGGGCACTTTTACATATCTCAATCTGAATCTACCGGCATTTCACAAGAGGAGACCGCTGTTGAGAAGAAAGCCGAAAGAAACTCAACAGTAAGTCATTTTTTCATAACTCTTACTTAATACTATTACATTCATGTTATAACTAATCAGTACACGTAAAAGGAGATGTACAGATTCTAAACTTTAATGTCAGGTACAGTAATATAAAATTTTACTAACAATTTTCTTGGAGATGTATAAGTTCACACATGGCATGAGACATGCAATAAAATACAAATCGTTAATTGAATTCCACTGAGATGTATTTGGTATATGACATCAGCTATTCCAATATACCAATATCTTAGCGTACATCTTAATATAGGATATGATCCTCATGTAATATTTTTGGACAATTTAAATAGACTCACGTAACAGTAAGCGCTGGAACGGATAACGCATTATGATCAGATTTTTGGTAACCTTATCGAAACGATAGATGCAGAGAGCGTACAACCGTTGTTGTGGGAGACCTTTCACAAGCGGACGACTATTAGTAATATTATCTATCAAGTTCTTCATCCGATGCAATCAGAGCCTTATTTAATAATAATATTTAATAAATTATCTATTTCGGCATCTTTATCTGATACCTCCCATCTTACCTTCCTTCTTCTTTCAGTTTTTCTATTATTTTATCAGATAATATTAATGGGTTAAATGGTTCAATTTCTCTGGAATTGACTTATTTCGAATACTGTTTGATTTTTTATTGTATTAAATAAGCTTATTTATTATAGTGACCACTTTATGTATACCTTCACTCTAGAATAATGGTTTGTTAAGCCTGATGATTCACTAAATTACATAGGTGATTCGAATTATTCCAAAACAGCTAGAGGGTTCTGACATGTGTGACCCGAAATATTTATTTCCAATTGATCAGACTGCATTTCTTACTGTAGTGTGTTCGTCGTTACATTATTGACAAGGTAAGTACATATATGAACTGCTAGAGTTGACTAGCCTATACATTTTGGACTCCATAAGCCTTTTTCAAAATGTAATTAATGGTACCATAATCAGTGTGAAGTCCATCAGTCTACCCGATCTATCGATTATTTACTTAAATTTACATTTTCCTTGACTTTTCCAGACCTTTAACCTCTTGAACACCCTAGTAGGCTGAGCCTTTCAACGGAGAATTGCTCCACTGACGCCAACGTCGGCAAATGCCGTCAAATTCCAATTATACAATTTTTTGTAACTTAAATTTCTACAACTATCTCTTTCAATCCCTGTTGATTTTGGAGTATGTCTTTATTTTATTTTGCTGTGGCGTCAGTGACACTGCAAATTGCTACGCTACTTGGTGTTCAAAAGGTTACGACATTTGCAAATGGTCCCCATGGTTCAAATTCCGTGCTCACACCAAATTCCAGCACATCCTTGTTCAGTTAAAATATAATCGATAACACTACCTTAAAAGTGCAGCAAAGTCAAAGTACTTTTTCACCTTTCTTTCGTACTTTCATCAACTGAAACTTGTTCTGTTCATCATCTTAGTCTGAACACTCGAATCTAAGCAAAGAATTGGGTGATTTAAAGTGTCATCCACTTAGCATCAGCGTTTAGATAAATTTCCACTAATTAACATCAAAATTGCTTACAGAGTATTTCGAAACAAAAACATGTTTTCATTACTTGTTAATTATTAGCCTTAGTAAAAATATTTAGCCAGTTATTGCTAAATAAAACAGTTTTTACTCTTTAAATTACTCTTAGTACAATTTCGTACATTCTGTCTAGGGAATTTCGAAGTTAGCAAATCTGGTCATTTTAGCTAACGTTTCTCAAACTTTTTTTCTTTTACCAAAAAACTTTCTTTTGACATTCCTTGGTATTCTGAAATCATTGCTAATTGCCTGGTTCCGAAGGTTTCCAGTTCAGTTGTATATTTTTTCTATTTATTAGATTAAGTCTAAATGACTTGTAAAATTGTTTTGATTTTGGTGGAGCTTTCTGAGAGGCCTAAATTGCCCCAGGGTTCCACGGAACACATTTGAGTAAGCGCTATCGTATAACATTACTTACTTAGGTACCATTCGAATGTCCTTAAATTACCTCTTATCCTGATCGAATATCGTTTAGGTGCCGTTTAACAACATCCAAACTATCTGTTGACCTGATCGGATACTGTTTGGATTCCGTTTGATAACAGCCAAACTATCTGTTAACCTGATCGAATATTATTCAGATACCGTTTGACAAAACTGTCAAACTATCTCTCATGTAGCTTTCAAATGCTACGCAGGTACCGCTGAGTAAACTGACTACCTTTAACAATCTGCATAAGCAAATATCGTAAGTACTTGTTTGTCACAGTATATCGGTTTAATATAAATTGTCTCTATCATAAATATAGTGTGACAATATTTTAGGTACCGTCCAGTTTACTAAGCTACCTCTAGGCCCCAGTGATATCTTGGTTCCCATTAAAGCAATGCAATTTGAAGTAATTACTTATTTCTCGTATCAAGTTATCGTGCAGAACAATATACCAAAAATACATAGATAGGCAATTATGAAGTTTTTACACTTCAATTCATTACCTATGTTTCTCAGTTTTCCGTATAAGTGTTTCCAATATATTATGATACTGTGTTAATCATTTAATCAGTTTTTTAACCGAAATTCACTTCAAATCCAAGTATAAATCAATATGAAAATGCAGCTTACTTCCAAGATATCACTGTATATGTACCTCTGCCTCTGGGCACCATTCGACTACATTGCCAACTTTCCTTTTGGATTTTATTTGTTTGTTTTATGCCATAAAGCTATCATTCAATAAACTGACTACCTCTGACTAAATCAGATTTGATTTTGTTAGATAGACATTCAGATTTTAGTAAACCGAAATTTCTTTAGGTACCGTCAGCTTACCAAACTAACGCCCAGTGATACCTTGATTGGCCATACATGTGTTGTATGTTGTATATTGACACAAGAGACATTTTATTCAGAATACAAACACTTGTCAGAATTCGAGAGCGCTGTCTTTAGAAAAGGAGCTTTACGCAGCCTTAATACATAATTCTCACTCCCTTAGCTATCTAGTATTAAGTTATTGTGTGCCCTTACAGGGCGTCATGGTCTGACAAATCAATATAAAAAAAAAAAAAAAAAAAAAATTATGCTGTGTTGTTGTTGATGCTTAACCAATTTCATATTGCCAGAAAAATGATCCTTATGTATAACTTAAGTATTGTATGCTGCATCAATCACTATACATAACAACATTGTTTGATGGATTCTAAAATTGTCAATAAAATATTACTATGTCCATGTGGCGTATTTTTTGTATAGCTGTTGCGACAAACATCGACAACAGCATTTCTATTGTTTTAAAATTGTATTACAATAACAACAGCAAGATTGGAATACCTACATGGCCCATTGATGATATCAAATGTATTCCATATTCTATTTGGAATGAATGACAAGGCAAATACAAAAGCAACTTATTATTTTGCTCAATAATATGAGTACTAATTGATCGGTTTGAATAATTAGAATTACCACATTTACCATGTGTAAGTTTATTGGTTTGAGGCATCGATTATTATATTTATCCAAACGCCTGATATTTACAATCATACCCATAATTCTTATTAAGTTACGTTATAAATCATTGTAAAATATCTTGTTTCACAAATTCACACGAATAATTTGCTATATTAAGTACTTACGTTAATATGAGATGCTGAAAAGTTATTAAATTTCGTAGTTTGTGAAAAGTAAAATCGCATACATAATTTTATTCATCATACTCAGCATATACCAAAGTATAAATCGTCTATAATTAAAACAATATGGGGAATATTTTGTTGTGGTGTGGCATTCATATTTAAACTCAAACATTGTGCTGCGCAAAGACTGCGCAGATGTCATATGATGATGTCACGAATTTTAGCCAATCACAGCGCAGCGCGTCACGCGCGGTGATTCTCATTGTCTGTTACGATCTCGCCGACACATTTGATTCGCTTTTAGTTTTCATTCCTTCCAACATCAACTAAATATCGTTCATAAGGCTTTTTGGGGGTACTCACGTATTTTACATAATTAATCAAATTAAACTGGTCTCATTCGCTAATTTACCTCTAGTATTTTCTGTTGTTGTTTTCACTTACTGCACATTTTGTGATCCTGGCAAGGTCGCCACTTGTACAGGTTCGCTTGTGTACCAATAAAACAACAATATAACAGTCGGACAGTATAGCTCGCTTGACCGCTCTCCAAAGAGTGAGAGAGAGCAACCCCGGCCCTGTCAGCCATAGTGTCCATTTATTTGGCAATACACTACATACATCATATGTTTTTTTTAGATTTTTCATTTTCTTCTTTTAGAAGTTAGAGGGGGGGGACCAACTTTTTTCCACTTTGGAAGCGTCTGTCACGCAAACTATTCGGTTTAGAAAAAAAATATTTTAGAAACCTCGATATCATTTTTGAAGACCTATCCATAGATACCACACACACATGTTTGATGAAAAAAAAAATGAGTTTCAGTTCTAAGTATGGGGAGCCCCCAATATATATTATTATTTTTTTATTTTTGCATCAAAATCTTAATGCGGTTCACAGAATACATCTACCTACCAAGTTTCAACAGTATACTAAGCTCTTATAGTTTCGGAAAAAAATGGCTGTGACATACGGACGGACAGACGGACAGACAGACGGACAGACAGACATGACGAATCTATAAGGGTTCCGTTTTTTGCCATTTGGCTACGGAACCCTAAAATATACAATCTCAAAATTCTCAAACATATCATTTCCTTTAGGAACTCTTGCTCCTACAATTAGTATTTTTATAACTGACGATCATAATAATTATTATTTCATTTTGAAAAACATTTTAGCTATGTTTTAAAAGCTGATTTTCTACTTGTAGTCAATTTTTAGCGTATGGACCACTAAACCGACAAAGTGGGACACTAAGTTTTAGCACGTTTGACTCGGAAATAAATTCAGTTCAAATTCCGTAAAAAAAAGATCAAACAAACGACATAAGTATCAATGACCATTATATTAACAATTACAAACCTCTCATACATAAAATGGGATTTATATACGAAACACATAGGTACATTGCACTGAACAAGCACTAGAGTTTAGTAAATCGACAAAGTGGGACGCTCCCTATAGAAAATCACTAAACTTTATTTGTATAAAAAATTACTCAATATTTGATATTTACATACTTTTTATGCTTAATAAGTGTGTTTTTAAAGTAATCGTATGTTATATATTACAGCACACATGTCATTTGTGTTTTTTTATGCCATATTTTTCAGTTCATTTTTTATTAACTTTTTGATATAATGACTAACTAAAGGGATCCATAGAATGATTTCTATCAATTTTAGCATGAAAATACATTTATAAATACAACTTTAAATATAAATCTGCGTGTCGTGTTATCAATACCTATAGAAAAAAAAACATATTCACATTGAGATATTTTCGTTCTGTTTTTATATTCAAGCCTCCGTAACATTCAAACTATTAAGGTTACATATATGATTTTGACTAATTTGAAATTATTATGGTATGACAATTAATTTGATACCAACCAGTCCATAACTTCAAAGTACAAGTGTGTTTTTAGCCGTCCCAAACTTTAACCAACGTTTTCTCAGTTGTCGCTTTTTCACGTTTGCAACTTTGAAGAATTAAAAAAAAAAACTATAGCACCTAGAGACATAATTCTTTCACCAAAAGATAGCTTATGTTCTGTAGTATTAGGAACTACTCATAACTCCATATCGAAAAAGTGGGACCTTTTCCCTAAAACTGTCACATATGAAAAAATACATATATGAGTCAATATTTTATAGTCAGTACGATATTACGTCGGATTAATAATTGATAATAATCACCAAATTGAAAATTTTAATAACCGATTTCAACCGATTTTTGTTGATATTTCATCAACTGCTTGACCGATTTTGATAAAATTTACTTGGGACCATCTCGGAAGTATACCCTATCAAATACGAAAAGAATTTTGTAAATCGGTCATATCTGTAAATTGATAACTCTATGTGAGAGATGAGGGATTCACGACAATTACCGAGGTTGGCCGAAGTGTTAACTGATTTTAATCGTACTGTACATATAATAGAAGAAGTCCTGACTGACTCATCAACGCACAGCCGAAATTACTAATGTTAGAGAGATGATTTTTGCACAGTAGGTTACTTTTATAACGTGGGCTAGGGATAAGAAGGTATTTTTGGAAATACCTCCCCTAAGAGGGTTAAATAGGGGTGCAAAGTTGGTATGGGGAAAACTTTATTTTTTTAGCTAGAGACTTGAAACTTTGTAGATAGAATAACTTATTAAAATACAAAAAAAGTAATGTCAGCGTTTAAGAAAATACGGGGGTTAAAAAAGGTTGAAGGTTTTAATATTAGGGTAGTCATTTTGTTTGTCAACAGGTGGCGTTAGTGGTACGGATTCGGAATGGTTTTTTCAAGTCATTTTCTTAATTCTTACTTATCTGTTTTCACGTTATTTGGTGTTCATTTGATAAATGACAAAGTATAATATCTTATGTTATTATTTGCTTTACACCTGCTAAATAAAAACAAAACAAAAAAATAAAAAATCAAAGCTTATTAACAACAGTAAAGCTATTTGTCGATAGATGGCATTAGTAGTACCAATAAGTTTATTTAATATTATTATTGAAAGAGATACTCTTCATTAAACTGCCTCCATCTCTCGATTTCCAGTGCTGAGTTTAAGATTGTTTTACAACCTTCAACCTTGTTTAACAGCCTTACGATATTTAACTTTTTTTTTAATCTCACTCATAATAACTAAGATTCCCCTTTTCTAACTCCCAATCCATGCAGTATTTTTTGCCAAAGATTGAAAGCATCAAGTAACTGACGGAATAAGTATTCCCGTAATCTAATTGGAAAAAATCTTCTAAAATTCTTTAACAATTGCATATCAGTGTCTGCCACTGTTTTAGAAATGTAATATGTCTAGACCATTTAAACTAAGAATAAAATTCACTTACCTATTTAAATATCTTTGTCATCATCAAAAATCTACGCGGACGAAGTTTAGGGCGGCCGCTAGTAGCATTATGATATTTATAACATTATCATATTTATGGTTGCTATTCCAAACGTCAAAATATAAGAAATGAAACGAGTGCTGTAGCGGATGTTTTATCATTTGTCTATCATGTGATAAATGACAAACAACACGTTTTCTACTCAATTGAAATTTGTTTTAAAGTTTCCGTTGAGCAATGATAATTAACCATCGAAAAGCGTTCCTTATCACTAAATTTTACTTGTTGTATCATTAATGTTTGTCGCAAAACAGATTTTTTGCCTAACTGTGCCTAAATTTCTTTAAAATATTTTGGTCCTTAACCAAATACGGTTTTAAAACACCTAGAAATCCACACGACGTGATAAAATAGATAAATAACCAGTAGCGGGCCGCGTTAACAAGCAATATTCGTCGAGTCGAGGGCTAGATAATTCTACAAGTGGGGAGTATTATAGTGTCAAGTAAATACATGTTGTTGACTACCTATATAAATGATATTTTAGAAAACCCTCAGATACCAAAAACTCTGTACTTGCATTTATTAATGTCCCATGCACCCTTTCTAACTAGTATGGTTGGTATACTAGTACCTATAATGGTCTAACCAGCGACGAATTTAGGATATGAGGTAGTTTGGATACATCTTTACCTTACCCTTTCGTCTACCGGGCCTTCGTGCCGCGTATACCTACGTTTTACTAGGTACTGTACCTCCGTTGACAGCCTAATTATGCGTCAGCGGTAAATATTACACGAAAAGTTAACTGATCTTAACAATAACTACGACAAGACAAATTCAAATGCTGTATAATAAAAGATATTCCCTCCCAACCTCCATATTCCCTCTTCCCATTTCCAGGTCATACAAGTTTATACACCGTGACCGTTAATAACCCGAAAGATTTAAGCTAACGATACTAGAGCCTAATTAGAGTACATAAACTTATGTAACATATAGTCCAAAAACTCATAATTAAGGAGATATAAATTATTTAAAACACATCAAAAGTTAAAAAATCTCCAGTCTAACACACCCTATTCATGTCATTATGCCAATGTTCAAATTTCAACTCGTCAAAAGTGAAACAGCTATAACTTGTCATAGAACACAAGTCACGGCATTCGCCGTTCGTCGTATGATTTCGGAGCGATTCGTGAAGTGCCATGCTCGCTCACTCTTCTGCAACTAAAGACTTGTTCACAAAGAAGCGGGCCATTACTATGATTTAATTTGTACTGAAATAGTAATTTTATTAAGACACCTAATTAGACCCATGTTGATATAACATTATTTACTCGTATTGTCGTCAAAAATACGTGGCTTAAATGTTTCGGGTTATTAACGGCCACGGTGTATAATGAGTCAAAAAAAAACTTCTACGTTTGGAACACAAAACGAGCGAGTCGTTTATAGTTACTTTTAGGTAAGTATGTAAAAAAAATACGATTATAGTACCTATCTCATGACAGTCATGACATATTATGACTCTGTTCTTTTGATATGGACCGCCTAGTAATGGATCTCGTTCGTACAGTACAGATACTTAATTATAATTTAGGTTTCTTCAATGTATGTCAATGTGAAACGTGTCTACTCAACGTTAAACACGCTCCATAGAAAAAGTCCCGAAGATGTGATGTCACAATTGTGCGCATGGGCTACTTAGGTACACTTTTGAAGGTGCGGTTAAAGTCCAGAATGAATAGGCTCTCACTGGACCAGCAAGCTACGGCTTCGGCCTTGTAACCACTAAACAATAGGCTCGTCTCTCACCCGAGCATGAACCTGTTAAGGCTGTTAATGAAGGAAAAAACAAGTGAAATTTTCATTTGACTATGTACCTACAGTATGTACCAATTAGGCCTGCTGGAGCTGACATCATAAAGCTTTTATTTAACTTGCATTGTATGTTTAAAGTATGTTTGTTCGGGTGAAATCTTGCAACTCAATTTTGAAGCAGATATCGTCAACCGATTGAGCTGAAATTTTGCATACTTACTTAACTTTGATGACAATACAATAATATGATACCATGGGGCTGATGATGGAGCCGGAAGGTGGCCATAGGAACTCTATAATAGAAAAAGCAATCCTACCGAGCTTGGGCTCTTTAGAATCGTCTCAGTGATATATCCATATATATATCCAAAGAAAAGTACAGTCGGCTATAAAAAGCTTGCCACTAAAATGTCATTTTTGACAGAAACTTATTTCTGTCTCAGATCAAAACTAGCACTGACGTTAGTTGAAAGCGATTTTTTTCTAATTATGTTACTTAATATATTATATTAATTCTTAAAAGTTCTAGTGCTTATTTATCCGATAAATACACAATTAGTCTCACCAGCAATTAAAACTGTGAACCGATAAAGCCATCAATATTTACATAACGATATGGTCCTATTATCAATGTCAAGTGAAGTTAAATTGATAAGTTCAGTGGAGATTTTAATAGCAGTAGGAGTAGGTATAATGTAGAGCAGTTTGATTTGGTCTCACTCGCGACGGCGCAGTGGCATTGAACAGACGCGGACATGGCACCTAGGACGGAAAAAGTTGGCATTGTGGGCAGGTAAGGCTACGCTTAAGTCACTATATATAATTGATCATTACTTTAGATTTTATCCTTAAGAGTTTTCCTTGAACCTAACCTAGGTCAGGATCAGGACTCATGGTTGAATAAGAATAAACATTCAATTAAGGTAATATTAATTATTACCTACCACTGTGCCTACATAAAGAAAGTAACTATCTATTTAATAAATATTTTCATAGCCATAATAAAATAATAAATCATCCTTACGTTGGCTCATCGCTAGGGACAGACAATATATCACCAAACGAAATATAATGTAAGTACATAAGTACATATTTTTATGTATCGCATAAAAGAATAGAGCAGCGCAATAATTTTAATGGATTATTTAATCCAGTTCGAAAGAATTTTTGATCAATCTTACCGGAGGTCAATAAATACCTCCGGTTTAGGTTTGATCAAAAATTATTTCGTATGTCTGAATTTCCGAGTTTCGTATTTCCAGTTTCTCTTGTCTACAGGTCCCATTTCTTTTAATTTTCATTTTTGTGAGCAGATTCGATAAATATAAAGTTTATTTGTTGAGTTATTCTTTCGAAGGTTATCAAAATGGCATAGATAAGGGAGTTTAAAATGTAAAAAAAAACATATTGTTTTTTATACACTCTCTCATTAGCAAAAAGTAATGAGCGTGAAAAAGGTGAAAAACCCATTAAAAGACATTGGGTCGATGTACGAGTAAACAGAGATGTTAGCATATTACAATTTTATCGGTGATGAGAATAGGCATTTTAGCCACCATTTCATTATTTACTCTTCTGCAGCTGTATTTTGCACCTATCTATACATATCACAAATGTTATTCTAGTTTCGGATAATTTTTCTCCTACTCGAACGTATAAAATCTAGTACCTACTAGCAAAAAATCTAGCGTACGAGTCGCTTACTAGGTAGCTCGGTTGGCATTTCACATTAACCTCATACCTACATGAATCGAAATGTTTTCCTCGTTCAACAAGATGGCGATCTTGGAATGTATTTGTGAACCATCCAGTCATAAAAAAATATAGTATCTCTAAAGTCACCGGAGGTTAATTGTTATCAACAACATATCGTGGGACCGTGACCCCATCGTGCTCACCATTGATATGCAAAACCCATAGATTATGGCATAAATATATGAATTATAAGCTAATTAATGCTTACTTCAAATATAATGTATCTACATACTTAACAATCTTAGTATCTATCTTTTAGCTCGATACGCAACAAGGATGACTGCAGCGAGTGTGTAACCTATACTACGAGTATGTAGCTATGCTCATAGTGAATGATGAAATACGCAATTTAAGTAGCAGAAATATCAACAGATACTTGTGATGGTGCGAAGCGCTGTAGATTTAAATATAAAAACCTATTTAACAACATTATAGCGCATGGTATAGGAAAACGCATAGCATTAAACGCAAATTTTAAACGCTCTTTTAAATACAAAACGGTATTCAATTGACAATCACTTATAGGTAAAAAAATACAGCCGTTACTAATTGGCTTATTGCATTTTCCGCGGGCGTCTTCCAAAGCGAATGTCGCTAAACACCCAACGTATATACAAGTACAACGAAGTAAATAGCATTTATAAACAATTTCATATTGCAGCGGCCTCATCGGAAGGTCATGGGCGATGTTGTTCGCTTCGGTCGGCTACCAAGTGACCGTGTTCGACATCGTTCCGAAGCAGGTGACGGACGCGCTCGCTGACATCAAGGTGCAGCTACAGACCCTGCAGAAAGACGGTCTGCTGAGAGGAAAGCTGAATGCTGACCAGCAGTACGCGTGCATTAAAGGTTTATTTTTTTCTTTTTCATTTTATATCATAGGGGGCAAACGAGCAAACGGATCGGCTGCCAGATAGCAATTACCGTCGCCCATAGACACCTGCAACGCCAGAGGAGTCACAAGTGCGTTGCTCGAAATCGACGGTATGCTTTATTAATTGCATCCTGATTTGAACTGCAATACAGGGATAATGAAATGAAAATATATTGCGTAAAATCGTATTCAATTTTTGTCTAGAAGATGAAGATGTTCACTTGTCTTCGAGACCTCGGATGTTATGAGTAGGGATATTACACGTGTAAATCGTCGATGTAAATTACAATAGATATAAACAAAAAACCCGTGTCAAAGTTCCAGGTTTCTTATAACAACATTATAGTTTATGCTTTTAAGTAAGCCTAGCCTAAGGTCACATATTTTTAAATGCTTAGCTAGTCATTGGTTTCACAGCAATTGTTCACCTTTTTGTACAAATACAAATGGACGACTACTAATCAACCATAAGGTCACACAAATGAATGGTTGAACTTCATCACAACCATTAAGCTTTCTGTAAAAGAATATTCATGCTTGCTAAATTTCGGATAGGTAGCTACTTATAATACCTATTTGCTTGACCATGAAAATAATAAGTAGATTTGGGCGCTTGTATTGCTATTAGTTATTACATTAACATGGAGAGTATATTAGAAACTGCATGACAGTACGTTACATACCTACACAGGCATTTTAGTCGACCATTTAATTGACTTATGTGGTATATTACACTAGTATTCCTAAAACTATATGGAATTTCTTCATTCTTCAAAAATATCTAATTAAGTATTTACTCCAAACAAATGAAGTAAACACATACTTCAGTGAGGGAACATTTGAACAATGTGATAAGAAGATAATGCGTTATTATGTAAGCGGTAGATACCAGTAACTTGCGTTTACATAATGTCTACCTATGTAGGGTTGAATATAATCTTATGTAGGTACATACTGGGTGTGTAAGCACTGGCTCCTGCTTTAGGTACTTGTTACAAAAAGAAAATATATGTATATTGAATCTGTTTTATGTAATAACTAGGTACTTAAGTTACATTATCGACATTTCAATACCGGTCGGTGCTGGTTCCGTGAATTTAAGCGTGGGTGGAGCGACGTCAAAGATGATCCTAGACCGGGACGACCGCTAACGGCAGTCACTCCAGAAAACTTCATAAGGGTGGAGTGTGGCATTTTGCATGATCACCTTCAAGTTCGGAAGGTTGCGTCTCGATAGATTCCACATTTTCTCACACAGGAGCAAAAAGATAGACGTTTCGATTGGCGCAAATTTATGCTTAATAAAATAGAAGGAAGAGGAAGGTTCCTGGTTCACAACAAGTGACCTACATTGTGACATCTGACAAATCTTGGATATAAGTACAGCTACGACCCATTTACAAAACAGCAATCAACACAATGGGTCTTTGAAGAAGATGATTTAATTTACCCACTAAAGTACCTACACAAAAAATGGTTCCTGTTTTTTTCGACGTAGTGGGCCTGTAGCCGTATTTCCACTTGAAGATCAGAAAACAGTTGCCAGCCAATGGTAAACCGAAGTTTGCTTGCCACAGGCCTTCCAGGAGCTGAGCGTCAGTCGTCCAAGTAGTGGAACCTGGGGCATCATTTTCCATCAAGATAATGCTCCTGCTCACATGGCTGCCATAACTGTGGATTATTTTAACAAATCAGGAGTGCAACTGCTACCGCCCCCTCCCTATAGCCAAGACCTGGCTTCGTGTGATTTTTATCTGTTCCCCACGGTAAGAAAATCATTACGTGGACGACGATCCTCGACGGCGGATGAAGCAGTGGACGAATTCAGGCGACTTCTTTTGACCTTCCGCCAGAACTGTTTTTTCCTGTTTTGAAAGTTGGTTCACTCGAATGCATAAGTGCATAAATGTAGCAGGGAATACTTTGAAAAGTTGTACTTAAATAAAGTTTTATAAATAGCGTTGAAACACGACTTACCTGCATATTATTATTTAAGTGCGTCAACGGATAATTGTAAGGTTGTGATAATAAACTCAATTCTTAACCTTCCAGGGTCTTCGGACCTCGGTGCCACCCTAAAAGATGCCGTGTTCGTCCAGGAATGCGTGCCAGAGAACCTAGACCTCAAAAAGAAGCTGTACGGCGATATGGATAAACTGGTCGACGACAAGACCATCCTGTCTAGCTCCACCAGCTGCATACTGCCCTCCAAGTTCTCCGAGGGCCTGAAACACAAAGCACAGGTAGACTTTTCATTACAATTATTAGTTATCTATATCTATATATATATATAAACGGAAAAGTCCTGACTAACTGACATATCAATGGAGAGCCGAAACTACTAAACTTAGAACTTTGAAAAATCTACAGTACGTCAAGTATGACGTAGGCAAGTTCTTTGAATTATTAAAATAGCTTTTGCCCGCGACTACGTCCGCGTGGAACTTGGAAGTACCCTTTACTGTACAACATCTACACTCATGATTTGGAGGCCTCAGTCCAAGGGTGCCACATTTTACAATATGCCGATGACATACTAATTTACTCATTAAACAGTAATATTGAATATGCCTCTGAAAATATCTCAAACTCCCTAATTTCTTTAAACTCCTGGCTAAATAATAATGGTCCATCGCTTTCTCCTACAAAAAGTTGTGTAGTGGTTTTCTCTCGTAAAATAAATATACCCATCATTAGAATCACCATTGGTGATTCGGAAATACCGGTTTAAACATCGTATAAATTTCTTGGACTTATCTTGGACCCTAAACTAGACGGTGCCCTTCATTTTGATAATTTATTTAAAAAATGCGAAAGGGGTCTAAACACCCTTAGATGTTTATCTGGCGTATGGTGGGGGGCTCACCCCACCTCCCTACGACTAGTGTACAATGCCATCATTAGAAGTATACTGGGTTATGGCTCGTTCCTTCTTGAACCAGGAAACAAATTAGGACATTTGGATCTCATTCAATTTAAAGCATTAAGAATCATTTCCGGCGCAATGAAGTCTAGTCCTACCAACGCTTTGCGGGTAGAATGCGGAGACCCCCCTCTTCATCTTCGTCGTCAGTTTTTAGCTGACAGCTATCTTTTTCGCTCTCGTCAAATTTCCCATCATCCTATAATACATCGTTTATTTGATCTAAAAGAAGTATCCTGTGGAAATAATAAGCACCTTGCCTTGTTAAAAGTCTCCTTAAATTTCAATCTCTTAAAGACCCCGTTTTTCATTCTTCCAAAATTTCTCTTTTTCAGTTTAATTACGAAACTATGTAATGCCCTCGCGTAATGGCTAATGGCTAATAAAATGGCTAATGAGTCTCAAACGTAATATATGTATGTATGTATGTAAACACTTTATTGTACATAAAAACACATTACAAAGGAATAAGCATGTACAAAGGCGAACTGTGCTGAGCTCCAACAAAGAGAAGGGTTGATCCAGGGGGTCGGAGGGTTTGTTGTTGAGGAGCCCTATGAGGGAATCCAGAATGGATGGAACGTGAGGGGGTGCTATTTTGGCTAGGAAAGATTCAGCCCATTCTAAAGAGGAAGGGTAAGGGTAGCTACGGCAATCTAATGATCTTCTAAACCTTCGGATGTTATTCTACACAACGGTATCTGGAGTTGAAGGACTTAAAGAGGCACAAAAAGATTTCCATCCATCAAATTTCTTCTTATTAAGCACGGATTTTGTTTCGGACATAACTTTAGTCAGGGTTTCAAAATTTTCGCTGAATCGATTTTGATGAAATTTGGCATAGAGATAGTTTAAGATCCGTGGAAGGGCATATGATAGTTTTCATCCTGGAAATTATCCCTAAAAAGATTGAAAGTGAGTAAGTAATTCATGATGATATTGATGACCCTGTAGGAAATATAATGATTAGACCAAAAGCACAATTGCTCTTACATTTGCTTAGGCGCTTTTAATAATCCCTTTTATTAATTAAGGTGATTAGGTGGATATCTATAATCGTGTTGTACGAGATTGCTTCCATACTTCCAAGTTCCACGCGGACGTAGTCGCGGGCAAAAGCTATTTTAATAATTCAAAGAACGTTACTTACACGAACCAATGGATGCCGTGTTTTTTAATATTATTGCTTGAGTGGTTTCAACACCATTTCACCATGAAGGCATTTTGAATAAAATGCAGATATTCTAATTTTATACAACCTGACATGTTCTGCCATCGACATAGGTACACCATCGTATTAAAACTGTTAATTTGCCCTTGGTACAGATGAATCTTTTTAGGTACACTTCAAGTGGGGTAATTTTTGAACTCTAATGAGACTTCTATGTTTATATGCGTTCACTGCTGTGGGTTTTTTATGGGTTCGTATTATGTTTATACATTCTGGAATTAGTACGAAATAAATTTCCCAAAAAGTATCTAAGTAAGAGAGTTTAAAAAAAATTACGACGGCAAATATATTGCCGCTAACCTCTAAAGGGTTAATTGTACAAATATTAGCTTTATTATGCATATAGCTGTGACTCTTCGCAACAACTTTTAGTGGCTAATACCGATAAGACATCTACATATCATAAGCGTTTATATTAGTTCACTAATGTTTGTCCAAAAAACGATTGACAAAATAAATTATCATTTGACAAACAACGTTTCAACAAATATTCATTAGGCAAACGAGACATTTGACAAAAGTATCATATTACAAAAACGCACTTTGCAAATGATTAATTTACAAACACTACACTTGGTAAATGTGTGAAATAATAAAAAGCCAATTGACCTTTTTCCATTTCACCAAATGATACGTTTCGCAAATTGACAATTAGTCAAAATTTCATTTAACAAAATGTTATTTCATAAAACGTACTTCTTTTTCAAACATTATGATTTAGTCTGTAATCTGTAGGTAGTTGGGTAATTTATTCCGCTACTATCTTAGAATCTATCCACTATAATAAATAATAAATATCGGACAACCCCACACAAATCGATCTAGTCCCAAATTAAGCTCAAGACGGCTTGTGTTATGGGTCCTAGACGACGATATACGTACTTATATAGATAAATATATACTTAAATAGATAGAACAACCATGACCCAAGCACAATGCTCTACAATCTGTATCTACTAATAGAGCAAATTGTACATTTTGCTCAAATTTTCTCTACGAGTTTTACGGATAGAGCAAATTGTATTTTTTTTTTGGTTCTGGCGCTTCGCCGACCGCTATCGCGGTACGCTCGCTTCGCTCGCTCGGCTCGCGCGCTGTTGTGGTCGCAGTTCTAATATAACGTATCCACTAATGCTCTACGATCTAAAATAGTAAAAATAGTAGAGCAAATTGGAGAAAAAAAGTCAGATTTGCACTAAAAAAAAAACAAAAAAAAAACAAACGGAACACTTGTCAAATAATACATTGTAGGTACCAAACGTTTATAGACCAAGAGTAGTTTTGTCTGACAACTCAGTTGCTAAATGATTATTTTGTAAAATGATTATTTAAAAAAAAAAAAATTAACTTCTGATCATTTGGAGAAGTGAGGGAGGCATTTGTAAAATGACTTGTTGTAAAATTATCAATTGGCGAAACATTTTTTTGTAAAACGTTGTTTAAGGGTAATTTTGCGAAATGACTTTTGGTCAAACGATAGGACACCGTTGATATCATTAGGCTCTAAGTCACCTTGATGTGGTTTCTTTCTACTTCTTGACAGCAATGAATTAGCTATGCATTAAGCCACAAGTTGCACCGATCTGCATGCTTTTCCGCGAGTATTTCGTGGATGTAACTACTTTTAATATACATATACCTGGCATTTAAGAACCAATATCAGAGGAGTGAGGTTGAGTTTTTAATAAAATGCTTAATGCCAAAACAAAAACCATAAAAAATTTATCAACGGTACCTACCGTATTTTGCACTTTTAATTAAATATATGCCTCACATTCCACATTTTTAGGTGATCGTGTCACACCCAGTGAACCCTCCATACTACGTGCCACTAGTAGAGGTTGTACCGGCGCCATGGACCCGCCCCGATGTCGTGGCCAAGACTAAAGCCATCATGCTGGAGATCGGCCAGGAGCCGGTTGTACTAGCCCGTGAGATCGATGGATTCATCCTCAACCGTATTCAGTGAGTATCGTGAAGTGATTATGTCACAATCCATGCACCAACCATACTACGCGCCGTTGGTGAAGGTCGTACTGACGCCATGGACCCACCCCGATGTCGTGGCCAAGACTAAATCCATCATGCTGGAGATCGGCCAGGAGCCGGTTGTACTAGCCCGTGAGATCGATGGATTCATCCTCAACCGTATCCAGTGAGTATCGTGAAGTGATTTCGTCACAATCCACGCACCAGCCATAAGCACGCAGCGTTGGTGGAGGTCGTACCGGCGCCATGGGCCTGCCACGAATTCCTAGCCAAGACTAAAGCCATCGTGCTAGAGATCAGCCAGGAGCCGGTTGTACTCGCCCGTGAGATCGATGGATTCATCCTCAACCGTATCCAGTGAGTATCGTGAAGTGATTTCGTCACAATCCATACACCAGCCACAAGCACGCAGCGTTGGTGGAGGTCGTACCGGCGCCATGGGCCTGCCACGAATTCGTAGCCAAGACTAAAGCCATCGGGCTAGAGATCAGCCGGGAGCCGCTTGTACTCGCCCGTGAGATCGATGGATTCATCCTCAACCGTATCCAGTGAGTATCGTGAAGTGATTTCGTCACAATCCATACACCAGCCATAAGCACGCAGCGTTGGTGGACGTCGTACCGGCGCCATGGGCCTGCCACGAATTCGTAGCCAAGACTAAAGCCATCGGGCTAGAGATCAGCCGGGAGCCGCTTGTACTCGCCCGTGAGATCGATGGATTCATCCTCAACCGTATCCAGTGAGTATCGTGAAGTGATTTCGTCACAATCCATACACCAGCCATAAGCACGAAGCGTTGGTGGACGTCGTACCGGCGCCATGGGCCTGCCACGAATTCGTAGCCAAGACTAAAGCCATCGGGCTAGAGATCAGCTGGGAGCCGCTTGTACTCGCCCGTGAGATCGATGGATTCATCCTCAACCGTATTCAGTGAGTATCGTAAAGTAATTTCGTCACAGTCCATGCACCAGCCACGTTCCACGCGCCGTTTGGTGGAGGTGGAGATCATACCGGTGCCATGGATTTGGCGACTCGCCCTTAAGTCGTAACCAAGTCAATATCATGCCGGTGATAGGCCACGAGCCAGTTGTGCTGGCCCGTGAGGTCGCATCCAATAAATAGATAGATTTCTTTATTACATAATAATAAAATTGTATCTCAAATTTTCTTGCAGATACGCGATACTGAACGAGGTATGGAGGCTGGTACAAGACAAGCTGGTGAGCGTAGAAGACGTGGACAAGGTTATCTCCGAGGGGCTCGGCATGCGGTATGCCTTCCTTGGCTCTTTGGAGACCGCACACTTGAACGCCGAGGGTATGGCCAATTATATCGAAAGGTGAGCTAGATTTAATTTCTTTACAAATACTTTTTATTAATAAATATTGGTACAGAGGTTAAATATAAATGCGTACAAAATTTTACGCGATCCACTACATTGCGGGTGGGAACCGAACCCACACAAACAAAGAGACACGCATGCAATTCGTCTAATTGAAAGCTGTAACTGCACTAATGACACGTGACTCATTGTAATGTGACAGATATTGCAAAGTCTTTTTTTATTAACTTCAACAATATTATTTCATTATAGATCCAAATTATAAAAAATTAAGTCCTCTCCCAATCTAAAAACTTTGCTCTTACCAGTAAAACAGGCGCCATTGAATCTTATCGTTATTTCCACGCGCCACCATCGACATGAAAGCCTAGGACTCTTTGTAAGGTTTGTATCAATCATTTATCATTACAATTTTATTTCCCAGATACGGTGAAACCATCCACAACGTAAGCAACACGATGGGACCCATTCCTCGTATGACACAGAGTCCTGCAGGGCCCTCAATCTACGAGCAACTGAATCAGCTGGTGCCCATAGAGAGACTACAAGAAAGACGGGCGTACCGTGACGCATGCCTCACTCGGCTGTCCATTCTTAAGAAAGAGCTGAAGAACACCTACAAACGCTGAAAAAAAAAACAATTGAATGATAATATTGCAACCACTCATATATGAAATTCGAAATTCAAACGATTTATAAACTGCTTGTTTTATTCCATAACTGTAAACAAACAAATATAGTATGTTAAACCATTGATAAATAGTATCATTGTAAATAAGTTTGAACAAATACCGATGTAATTAATATACTTATATCTGTGTGAACAAATTATAAAAAACAACATAATTTAAATTGAATTTATTTATTAAATGATTCAAAATACCTTTTATTGAATCCATAATAGAGTTTAATGTGTTGAAGACGCCTGAATAATGAATATTATATATATAAAAAAAAAACGATATATTAATTTTATAATAGTTATGCATTGACGCAATACCTCAATGTAGTTATGTAAGAAATAATTATACCTACATAAACATTTTTAGCAATTGAGTTTTTATTCTGCCTTCTAGGTAATCTAATAGAATTAATTAAATATTCGTAACCGTGAATAATATAATAATAATAATATGAAGATTCCAATATAATGTAAGTCTTACAGCTAGCTTAAATAGTAAAAGAAACAATACATCAACAGGAAATTACAATTCATGGTAGGTATGATGGTAGGTATAAATGTTTTAGTAATGATTTTTACCTACTTAGCTATGTGAAATCTCTACCAAAAGTTGATTGTTAAGTAGGTAAGTATTAAATCGTTCCTTGATTTGAACACTGGTACTCATTTCATTAACTCTAAATTAATTAATAAAATAATTTATATCATAAATAGGTCACAATGGGCATTTTTATAAGTCAGATTGTGAATGTTCCGGCTTTTCCCAAGCTCAACAGTAGATATTTTTTTCGTGAATCACATTGTTACTTAAAACACGTCGTAAAGGAGATGTAGATTCTATAGAACATAGAATATAACAAAAAAAAAAACTAAAGAGAATCCCAGAGTAGTCTCTCGGTTGTAATACACGGTACAAGTCTGTCTGTTTGATATTATCGTTAAATACTTCAAAACCGTGATAAGAAAAAATATAACATGAACTCATAGATATAGTAACAGACTTGTAGGTACAATTAATTAATTTACAATACATAATACTTATTTAATCTAAATTTGTTATAGAAGTATCTAGGCATGTATAAAGTAAAGTTAGTCTTAACATATATTCTTATTTCTTATGAATTTATGATTATTATTCAAAAACGCGCGCGTGATAAATAGAGCCGTTTCTACTAGAAAGGGTCGTTCCAAAACAAATCTATATACTTAGACTCGTTGCTTAAACACGCACCTTCGCGTGTTTAAGCAACGACACATTGCGACAACGACATCATGACATGCGCAACGTAACATTGCGACATTTCTCTTATGTTTCGTTGTTCGTATATATAACAATATGAAAGGACTGTCCGGTCTCGTCTCGGCGAATGTGCAGTTGAAATTCAAGTTAAAACATACACAGTAGTGTATGTTTTACACTTTTATGAACACTGGCGTCAATACTTATGGCTTAAACACACCAAGACAATAATATATCTACGGATATATTGCTTGTCCATAGACTAGAGAAGGACGTGAAAATCACAGTAGTCAAAAATGCGAAAAAGTAGTTATTAATTGTGCTGCGATAATAAACCTTGTGACACGGTGTGAAATATTACTTTTGCGGATTGGAAAGCGGTTTGTTACGGTCTCGATGGTCGTGTCAGAGTTAGCTCCGTAAGAACTGTCATATTTCATTCATTCATCCTTGTGGTTTCGTTGGATTTCTCGGTTTACTTACAGCTTTATTTACATTTATCGAAATTACAAAACGAAATAGATTCGGTCCATCCATATTCAACTCTTTCAAATCGACAAAGCGTGCCCAATGTAACTGGAATCAAGGCTCAAAATTTATGTTAAACGGCCTTGCAGTACGCATAGATTCACAGACATTATTCCAAATGTATTGTTTTGATAGATAATGGATCCGAGAATGTGCAGAAAAATCAGTAGTAGTGAAAGTCTTCCAGATGCCGAAAATGTGGAATACGAAGTATCGAGCATCATCGCACCGCAAGAAAGCGAGGAGAACCTCCTGGAGGGCAGTCCAGAGCTGCACTCGGTCACCTGGCTGGACGACGACCAGATCGAAGACCTAGATCTTAATTTAGACCAAACTAACCTATTTTTTCATAGAGTCGATAGTGCAGATATAATTTATAGAAGTAAGAAGAAAAAATGCAAAATGGTAGGGAAATATGTTATGGGGGATATATTAGGGGAGGGATCTTACGGGAAAGTGAAGGAGATGCTGGACTCGGAGTCGCTGTGTCGGCGCGCGGTGAAGATCCTCAAGAAGCGCAAGCTGCGCAGGATACCCAACGGGGAGCAGAATGTGCAGCGCGAGATCCAATTGCTACGCATACTTAGGCATAAAAATGTGATAGAACTAGTCGACGTATTATTTAATGATGAAAAACAGAAGATGTACCTTGTTATGGAGTTCTGTGTGGGGGTGTTACAGGTGAGTTTATAAATTTAATTTTTATGGATGAAATGTCATATGTGCACACTTTTTACCTTATTGTCAAGGCATTTCAAGGTATTACTCTTCAATGTTTAAAATTATAATAGGTCTTAGTTGAGCTACAGGAATATTTGACTAATTATTGAACCACTGCCTATTAACATATACACATAGCAAATGGCAACAAATAACAAACTAATTAAAACCTATTTTTAAAATTGTAAACAACATCAAGGAAATAATAAAACGACAGTGTTTTTCTAATATTTATCCACGTCCAGTGAGTGGTGCTTGTATGTACGACCTTCCTCTGTTTACTAGATCAATATTTCCTACTGTGATGTGCTCATAGCTGACTTGTTCTATGTATTCTATTTATATATGTCTGCTCATATGTTTGAAAAACATTGTTGTTTACTGCTTTATTTCCAACAGTCACTATCAAATAATAATATCAAGTTCTAGACTGGCTAATGATCTTAATTCTAATTAGAATTGGCCATAAACAAGTCTCATATTACTTATCAGTAATTGTAAGAGTACACCTTTTCATGTAATATCAATATACAGGCTAAAGTAAGCAGAAATTCAATGCTTTTGTTTACAATTGCTTAACATTTATTGAAATGTAGTCATAGTACATTCCATTTGAAATCCTAGCTATAAAACTTTGCAAAACATTACCTTGTTAGAGGTTGCAGTTCATTGATTGCAAGTCATGTGATATAGCTTTGACTTAGTTAAATAGGAGTTTTGTTACAAATATAATCATAAAACTAAAATCAAACTCTGAGCAGCATTAGAGATGACTTTTATTGATCAAAAATTTATTTAAATTGGTGACCATTTGGTCGGTAGGATACTTATATTACTTAGTTGGTTTCAAAAAGCACTTTTTTACTTTTGGGATGGAAGGAAATAGATATCCCATAATTATGTACTTGACCAGCTATGAATGCCAGCGAAGCAGCTGGGTAAATAATTTACCGAATGATGCTATTTTCAGTCCTTAGCATGTTCAGAGCAGTACAGATCAAACAGACCCTGTACAAGTATGGTAAATTAATGGTCACAGCAAAGGTGTTAAACTTAACACTTTCGCTACCAGGAACCCGCCTGGTAGGCACTCGTAATCATTGCTCAGATGCCGGTCACGTATTTTTACTTTAAGAGCTACCCACCTAGCGGGCTCTCGGTTTCTGGGGTAGGGTTAAATTTTATATCTGGTTGCGAAAGTGTTAATGGACACAGCAAAGGTGTTAAACTGCAGTTGCTGTGAATTTGGAAAATTCAATCAATGTAGAAAATAATATCCATATACCATTGAATATACAATCACAATTTTTTTTATTACCTGGCTGTAATCACAATCACCACACCTACTAAAATAGGGTAGTGGCCTGAAGTCCACACATATGAAATACAGGGTAGTCTTAAAATACATAAATAATAATTAATGATGTGTGTATGTGGTTAGTTTCTATTTATTTACTAAGCAAAAACATAGCAAGCACCTAAGATATACAATTCAATGTTCATAGCGTTTGGTTAACCTTTTCAACGCCAAGTGGTGAAGCAATTCACTGTGCCCCTCATGCCACAGCAAAAAATAAGAAAGTGCTCCAATATCAATAGAAATCGAAAAACCTGTAGCTGTTTGAATTACAATATTTATGATCATTTAAGTTTTTTCGTCACTAGACACGTCTTTTTGGGATGGATAGATAGATTTGAAATTGACCTATATTTGTCTTTGCTGTTTTAATAGATTAACCTAATTTTGAAATATCCATAACAATGAGGCATACATAATTTTATTTTCGTCAGCCCCAAGACTGGTTCTTTGGAATAACCAAACACAAGAAATCTGTTAAAGCCATATTATTCTTTAACAGGATATGTTAGAGTCAAGTCCCGGCAAGAAGTTTCCTCAGCAGCAAGCCCATGACTACTTCTCGCAGTTACTGGATGGATTAGAGTACTTGCATGGACAGGGGGTGGTGCACAAAGACATCAAACCTGGCAACCTGCTCCTGACCCTTGACTCCACTCTGAAAATTACAGATTTTGGCGTTGCTGAGGTGATATTCAATGTTGATAATTTTTTTAGTTATAAGGCTATGGTTTTTGGAAGACGTGGTTGACGCAATTTGTGGTACACCTGCCTATTGAGCCGGCGGTCCTGGGTTCCAATCCCGGCCGGGGCAAATATTTAATGTTATGTGTTTATATATTATATATGACTACGATTAGGTCGATTTGTGTAAGATTGTAATATTTGGCTGGACACGTTAGTCAAAACGATAAAGGCTAAAGCCAACCTAGGCATGAAGGATGTCAGCAGCTGCACAAATCCTGTTCCTGTAAATATACTCTGAAAATATACTACTAATTTTATTTTAAAAATGGTTTTGAGCATTATATGCGATGGGGTGCCTTCGTTGGTACCTATTTCTTTTTGGCTTGTAAAATCTTGCTAGAGTTTTGACGCTTTACATTGAATCAATTAGTCAAGCACCAATTATAATAGATCATAAATAAAAGTTATTCCATGCCAGGAAAGTATCGGCAGTATGTGCAACCACATAGCGTGAGAAAATCTGGAGCTTTGCCAGTTTGTGATATATTAATGCAATCTCCGTAGACATCTGATTGTACTACTTATATATTTATTTATGCATCAGGATTTGCATACATTATTATTTGTTATAATAATATCTGATTGTACGATTCGGTTTTAGATAAAAGCCTCTTCTAACTTACTACTACTTTGTAGTTTACGGCATTTTATACCAAAATATATGAATGTTTTAGTTTAAAATCATGTCATAAATAAGTTTGTAAATGCAAAGAGCTTTCAGTAATTCATTATTTTTAAGTTCTACACACTATGATAAACAAATTTATGGTTTATAGGCTTATTTTTTTACTTAACTTTACTACCAGAACGGTTAGTGGAAAATATCCACGCCGAATAATGTTGAACTTGCCAACAGAGAAAGGAGGGTTATGGTTTTTTATTATTGCAGGCTCTAGACATGTTCTCGGCTGAAGACACGTGTTATACTGGACAGGGCTCTCCCGCCTTCCAACCTCCAGAGATCGCGAACGGCGCGGAGCAGTTTTCCGGCTTCAAAGTCGACATATGGAGCAGCGGGGTCACATTGTAAGTTCACCTGGCCTAAGGTCACCTCGTAATGTTGTTTACATCTAGCACATATTACATTTAACCTTGATGGCTAGTGACCTTGATTTTTAAGGCTAGTATGAATAGAAATTCTCTAGGAAAACATGCTTAGTCGTAAACTGTCTTCATTTCTCATCAGGTGTGAAGAAGTCAACCGCAAACCTAGTGCCATTAAAAATAATAACTTATCTTTGTTCAGATGGTTTCATATTCCATATTTTTTTTTTCTCAAACATGCAATGAAATAGTGTCATAAGGTGCGTTAAAACAGGCTTCGAAGTGTCACGTTTACGGCGGATCAATTCAAGAGAACTGTATAGGAATTTCATACAAAATTGAAGGCCTAGGCCTGGAAGTAATTTTTTTAAAACATGGCGACTGTGTTCATGAATGGGCTAAACAGCTGAATTATGTTTTTTTGAGTGGTGGATTTTTTATTTAATTATATATGTTTGAGAAAAGCACTATACATGTAAACTATATACCTACTCAGCCGGCAAGCCCTTATTTCCCGGTGTCTGCAGTAATGTACTATTAAATTAATATGAGTGATTGTGATATCATAATTATTGTGATATAATAAAATACCTGTAAAATGTATGCCACGAGAGAACAATATTTGTATAGAAAGGAGAAAATATCAAGATGTTCAGTTGGAATAATAAACAGCAATGACGAGAGCGCTTTTAGTCTTCTAAGGCCATATGAATGCATTTAGCTCAGATCGAATTTAATTCTTAACCAGAAAACTTGCCATTGTATCCATGCAAATATTGACAGTTTGATATACCTAGCCTTTTGTGACAATGTGCGTGAACATATTTGCAGTGAGTCACATACCAAACGTGTTTCAGATTTCAATACAAGTGTTGCCTAACAAAAGCTATTTTCGGACAATGATTTAAATGCCCTAAATCCAAATTCGATTTGCATATACATATTGTACCTATAGCGAGAATATTATAGGTACGTATTTTCCGATATAGAAAAAAGGAAGGCATCTCAATGGTTGCACATAAATTTGTGTTTTCATTTTCTTATTCCATATAGTTCCATTGTAACAGTCATGCATTATTTATTGTTTACCAACTTGGTTCAAGAATTAGGAACTATGACCGCCTGTTTTTTTCCTCTTTGTAAGTAGTCGTGCTACATAGGTACCTATACATATAAGGTAATTGTTACAACTATGTAAAAAGATTTGATTTTACCGTTTCGTGGGTGTAGGTATACAAACACACCCACAAAACAGTAAAATAAAAATTAAAAAAAAAACTTTTTCGGGTACCGCGTACACCTAAAGAGGGAGTATTTTTTTTTTCGTTCCAACACTAGTGTGTGGGGGTGTCGTTGAATAGGTATTTTTTAAATAATAAAGGTCTCCAAACATATTTTTTTGATAAATTTAGCAGTTGTAAATATTTGCTCCGGAAATCCAAATACTTGCGCCCCCCCCCCCCCCCCCCCCCCCCCCCCTTCCCCTCTAACTTTTCAACCACCATGTAAATAGAAATATTCATGAAAATGAGGTCTTATAAGTACTTTCAACGAAAACTATATTCAATAAAATAGGTCGAGCCGTTTTTGAGTCTTCACAAAATCTCATAGTTTTCTTTAAAATGACGTAAGTGCCGCGCGGTGTCCTTATACTTCAAACGTTACACATATTAGTTAAGTGCCATACTGCATTAAAACATTCCGCTCAATCTGGCGCGTATAATTATAGAGCTTGAAATCTTTTTCTTAGTTTAAACCTCGGGCTTAAATAAAACCGCTGTTTTAAGGCTTAACACTACGGAACCCTACACTGAGCGTGGCCCGACACGCTCTTGGCCGGTTTAAAAGTGAGGGAGAGAGTGCTTGTGGCGTGGCGTGAAATATAATATCTGGGGTAGCCCGGATCGATTTAGCTTATTTTTTCCCAAAAACAATAAAACACTTTCTAAAAAAACAACATTTTCTAAAATTGGCTAGCCGGTGGACATCGTGTTCTACGCCACGCCATTATTAAGAACTTTGAAGTACCCCTCTGATATTGGACTGTCGAGTCACAGTTTGTTTTAGTTAATCTGTTATAGGTTCTGCAGACTTCTGCATTATGATACCGGTCCCCAGATACAACATGACGACGGGGCGCTACCCGTTCGAGGGTGACAACGTATACCGGCTGCTGGAGGCGATCGGGCGCGGCGAGCCGGCGCCGCCGCCCGCGTCGCTGGGCGCGTCGCTACAGGGACTCCTCTCCTCCATGCTCAAGCGAGACCCCTCGCTCCGGCCCTCCGTGTACGAGATCCGGAGACACGCGTGAGAACTTTGTTTTTTTTTTTTTTTTTTTTTATAACGGCATAATATAGTGGCTCCGCTTCGCCTGATGGAGCCCAAGTTGCAATGGCAACTGACGAGAAACCAACGGTGCCAATGTCAGTTGACGTTTGAAGGGTCCCAAATTATAAGAAGGAGGAAACACTTGAGCCGGCAAGGAGTTCCATACTTTAATAGTTCGGCAGATGAAGGAATTGCCAAACTTCTTGGTACGTGTGGGAATATTCTCCACGGTGAGGTGAGTACTGCACCGGTGTCCTCTTCTTTTATAGAAAAACACTTCACCGCAAGCTTCATTTCATGGAATTTTCATTTCATCGACAATTTTTTTCTCGGAAGTCATACATTTTTCAGAAATCTGGAAAATGACAACGTATTGATTAGGTTAGGTTTGTGTTATAATATTATTCCGGAAAAAATTATGGTTTCCGAAAAAAAATGCTTTCGATGAAATGAAATTTCTATGAAATGAAAATTCGATGAAACGTTTGTCTGTAAAACAAGGGTAAACCATCTAAGTATATATCTTTTGAAATTGTTTCAAGTTAGTTGCACCGCACACAAATTATCTGCTTAGCCCAATGCTTGACTGGTAGAGAATGCTCTATGTCATTAAATCCGCCTTTTCTACGATACGTTCTTTCTTTTGTGCAATAAAGATTATATTAATAAATAAATAAATAGACAGTACGGTTTACCCTTGTTTTACAGACAAACGTTTCATCGAATTTTCATTTCATAGATATTTTATTTCATTTCATACATATTCCTATAGGACATACACATTTCCTTGTGTACAACATGTAGCGTCGGTAGTCACGCTCTAGGAACTGCCCCCTTCCATGCTCAAAAGAGATCACACGCTCTGGCCTATTGTGCACGATAACCGATTGACCCAGTGTTTTCTATAAACAATCTAAAAGAGGCATGATATAGGATTATATGGTGATATAAATGATGAAAATGAAAATGTCTCAACCCAATTTTTTTGTATTTTTTTAAGTGAAGAGAGAGAACGGTGGAAAATACCTATATTTCCGTACAAGTTGTTTTTGATTCAACAGTGAATTGAAAAATTATTGAGAGAACATCCGTGCTATCATTTCCCTAGCAACATGATTATTGTTCATTTTTTGACTACTCACCATTCTACAAATTGCATGAATGCGTGAAACACTAAACTAAGTTTACGTCTTTTAAGTTGGCGTTAAAACAACAGCGCTGTATGAAGGTTAGAATAATATACCACGGGCTAGATTCCACGATTCTGATAATCTACTTCCGAGATCTCGCCATATGCGTACTTCAGCAACGTGCTCTATCGCAGAAACAGTTACAATTATGAAATTTATTTGTGATTAAGATAAATAGGCGAATTATTATCGAAAAGATAACGAGCTATATCGGTAAAGTGCAAATAACAGGTGAGAGTAATGTATCAAATTGTGTTATAATTATTATTTTTATATTGAATTGTTTATTGCAAGAAAAACTTAACTTATAACAAAGAAATAGTAATGAAAATAATAATGTGTAGCAAAAAGTAATAAAACACATCTCTGCAATGCAGTTGCAGTTTAGTTAGTGCTGGGAACTGGGAATGGCTGCTCCGTCGTCAAACCCCAACAGTTTCGCTGCAGGTTTGAATTTGTGACGTGTGCCTCGTATGCACATACTGGAGGCTCGAATTATAGCAGTGCATATCCTTGTTCTAAGCCAACCCAGTATCGTACTCAGCGATTTGTTCCAACGGTCCGAGAGGGCTTCGCCTAAGTGTTTGACGAAGGACGTCATCTGTAGTGCGAATCGACATGGATGCCATCGACAGAGGTCACGAGGGGGGTGAAAGTAGCATGTTTCACTTCGCAGGCAGCCGAGTATTTTCTTTGTTTTTCAGTCTCAGCAGATTTAAGGACAGAAGTGACATGACGTGCAATGTAAGAGGGAGCGTCGGTGTCTACTAATTATAACACAATTCAGCCGTATCTTAATATCTATTGTTAACTTTAATGAATGCAGGTCGAATAGCAGAAGCTTATTATGACTGATACAGCAGAGATATTGCTAAATTGGGAATTTCGCAATGCCTTTCCGAATTAGGCCCTAGGATAAACTATCTAGGCGGCTAGCACATTGTACTAACATATGCATTATCTTATATCTTATGTTTAAAGAAATAGTAAACAGAACAGGCTTACGGAGAAATAAATCACTTTGTTTACAACAGATTTATGCTAACTGCTATTTTATCGTGTTTCTATTGAGGCAAAGATTATTTTAATAACATAAAATACTTTAGATTCCACATAACTAGCTATTATATTTTATGTCTACCGCGTTCGAATTTATAACTAGCTTTATGCAGTTTACATCCGTTTTTAATGTTATTTGGTCTCAATATGAATATAAATTGCTTTTAATAAGTTGAAACGCTGGACAAACTGCCAGAAATAGATTTGTTTTGTAGCTTTGTAAACAGTTTGACCGACCCTGATTCTTAGG
This sequence comes from Apotomis turbidana, assembly GCA_905147355.2. Taxonomy (NCBI): domain Eukaryota; kingdom Metazoa; phylum Arthropoda; class Insecta; order Lepidoptera; family Tortricidae; genus Apotomis; species Apotomis turbidana. The sequence continues at coordinate 18,257,449 of LR990284.1, read as the reverse complement.
AATTCTTAGGAATGTTGAATTTGTCAATACTTGGTAAATTAAATTACACATAGGTAACAAATACTTTTTAAGAAGAAACAGAAAAATATGGAATCTAATACTTATTGAATTAGTGTTGCGTCTACATTGTGTGCATACATGTATATGCCTACGTGGCACTAGCAATATTTAATCTTAACGCATTCATACGCATCATAAATACGAGGCAAGAAATTAGAATTAGAGGTACACAATAGGCGGCAAGAGCGATCTCTTCCAGACAACCTTTTGGTAGTGGAGGGTATCAAACCATAGGGATAGGGAGTCGTAGGGCCATAACAAATATGGGTTACCATGGCAAAAAAAAAATATATATATATTTATAATTTTAGGCCTCAAAGTGGGAAGTACCTATTAATACTTGTGTAATTATATATTACATATATATATCGTCGTCTAGTACCCATAGTACATGCTTTGCTTAGTTTGGGATTAAGTCGATTTGTGTATGATTATTTTATTTATTTATTTAATCTCAACTCGATGGTTGTTAGCATACAAAGTTAATTATCGAAATTGTCAGCTGACGTTAAATTATTCACTATATGCCGGTAACCGTAATTTACTAGAAACAACAAAAACGTAAAGGTAGAACGCAGTTCCAGCTATATAAAAGACGCTGATTCATCGTTCCATTTTTACACTGTTATTGTGTTTGTTGTCTGGAAAGATACTAAATATCTATGATACCTACGTACATAGTTATTGGCACTTCAATTAACCGTGATAGGGTTAAGTTGACCTTGCCTTGATAAAACTAAGCAAATCTGCTTAATCGCCAAATCATGATTTATACAGAAACTGCAGAGTAGGTAGTAGAAAATAGGCGAGAACTTTAACAAGTTATTCGTGTTGAAATTTTACGAATTTATGTCTGTAACGAATAAGTACTTTGGTTGATTTTCTATATTCAGAAAATGTCTACTTAGAGAGACAATAGTTCACAGTATCGATTCTGCATAATGAACTAAGACGGCAAGACAGGGACGGGACAAATTCAACACGTTCCTAAGCAATTCATAAGTTTTATTCGCGAAAAGAAGTTTAGGATTAAAGCTGATTTATCCGGGATTGTGACGTGCTTGTGTAATGCGGAAGGATCGACGAATACAATAATTGATACCCTTTATCGCACACCTCAACGAGAAAAAAATACAGCACTAAGTAAAATTATAAAGCTAAATTAATAATCTTATCGTTTAATTTAATCGAATCTTTTTATCGATTCTGTTTTAATGTGGAAATACCACATTTTTATTTTTATAAATATTGACACAAAGGTAAGTTAAGAAAGAAAAATGTAATGGAGTCTTGGCCTCCGATAAGAGATTTCGCCACTCCTGCCGTCTCTAGCCAGTTATCGGCATTCAACTCCGACAGAGCCGTCTCCACTGCATCTCCAGCGATATCTGGGGCGGCCGACGGGCCGTCGTCCAGTCGGTGGACAGATATTATATGCTCGCCTGACACTACGATCATCCTCCATCCGGATTATGTGGCCGAGCCAGCGCAGTCGATGCGCTTTAGTTTCCCCCATTATATTTGGGTCAGCCACAAGGTGTTCAAGACAAGTATAGATGGGTCAATCAACTATTTTCTGCCACTTGTTGCCATGGTGATGCCCCTGGGTCACTTTTTAAAACTACGATTTTCCGTGGTTATATTTAGCAAAAGCTTTGTAATTTAAGCAGTTACAAGCCCATTCTTATGTACAATACCAGTAATGTCAAAATTGACAAAGAAAAGTGTTGATAAATATCAACACTTTTCTTAGAAATGTAATCACTATTATGCCCTGGGCCACGGACAGAATAACAGCAAGAAAAAGTTGATCCACCCAGATTGAAATGATTCTCTTACAGATGGGTGCAGGCGACGCCGCCGCTGGAGAGCGGCGAGCGCGCGGTGAGTCCTCGCTCGCGGCGCTCGGACGAGCTCCACAACTCCACCGTGCTGCCGTACCTCGTGGAGCGGCACTACGCGTCCGCGCAGGAGTACTTCACCGAGAGGGACCTGCGGAACGGTCAGTACAGTACATTCGCTACACGCCCTGTGAAAGGATTTTTAAGTTGAATTGAGCTGGTGGGAGTCCTAATACGAGCCCTACTAGTTCAATCCTTAGACTGCGGTTACACGCTCAGTCTGGCGTCAGTTCAGTCCTACAATCTGGTCAGAATGACGAGAGAATGATTAAGGCCTTATTCTTTTTAATTTTTTTTTTCATATTATGACAAATATATTTGTTAGTTCAACCAACTTTTTGAAGTGAATAATACTTTTCCCCGAGTTCTAGGTAGTAACATAGCTATTTCATGCATTCATTGCGTGCAGTCGAAAATAAGTTGAAAACACTAATTTTCCGCGAGAATTTTGTCAATTTCGAGTAGTTTTCGAAAAAAAAATTTCAATGAAAAATTCAAACTGTAGCTTTCAAATATATACCAATAAATTCCAATAGCCAGTAACATCAATAATTAATTATTAATAATTACAGTTTGAATTTTTCATTGATATTTTTTGTTTCGAAAACTAAAACGCCTGCCTAGGGGCAGTAACATCAATAATATGTTCAAAACATGTTTGATCATAGAGAAAAATGTCTAAAACAATCAGCATTTTAAAAGGAATAAGGCCTAGTAACCCCCTCGGACTGACGGTCATTCAGTCATTCATTTTCACCAGTCTGGACTGATGAAAATGAATGAATGACAGTAAACTGACAGTTTAGACTGGACTGACGCCAGAATGAGCGTGTAACAAGTGTCTAAAGACTGTGCAGAGCTTTCTCTCACTTTAATGAATTTTTTGTCTATCGAAGACACCGTTTACGGTGCATTTGTACACGGATATAAACCTTATTGCAATTTGGTAAAATCTACTGTACAGTTAACTGTGCCTTCGTTTGTTAGTTGTATTTATATTTATTAACAGGTGTCTGTATTCTATGTTAGCTAATCAGAACGTATATAACGTAGCCTAATCTCATTGTAAATATAACAAATTGCTTAAAGTTTACTTTTTGGCAATAACTGAGTCTAGGGTTTAGTCTACCTATAAAACTAGATAAATTACCATAAGTTACCACTACCAGTTGTTTACTATCAAAATCATCGTCTATACTGCAAAAATAACTGTCAATTCCGGAATTCTTTGACTACACAAACTTTGTTTCGTATGAAAGCGAAACGTTGATAAACACTGTGCAAGGACGAAAAGATTGCTGTCAGACTACGGGATCCAAAGCAAGCTCAGGATCTACCCGAAAAATAGTCATGATGACATTTTTTTTGAGGATGTCAGTTTATGCTCGTATATGCTATTTTTTATTGTGATCAAAATGTCTATGTTTGACTAACCATACACAGATTGCACTGAAAGTCAGAAATTACCGTTAAAATTCGACATTCGACTTTGAGACGTGACGGTTGAGTACATGATTGTAATAAAATGATTGTTTTGATGAATTATGAGTATTCTGAAGACATTTTCGAATTTGCTTTTTCAATGTATTAATTATTCAAATTTGCGTACCTTTAAAAGCTCGTATTACAAAGTCCCTTTATTTTTTCTTTATTTCCTGACATATTGAGCTATTTTTATTAATATAATTGCAGTATGTTGTACACAAATTCTACATCGGTCATCATCCTTTCCCTATTGCTTAGATTGAGAGAGGCTAAGATCCTAATTCGATGTAACGTACTTACACGTAATATTATCACATGTCATTGCAGAGGATGGCGAGAGCATGGAGCGCGGTAGGGTGCGCGCTAGGATTTGCTCGTTGAGTTAGGTTCGTCGCATGCGTGTGGGTGTCCCCGACCCGAGCCTGTCCGGCCTACGACGGCTGTAACATTATTCCCCGATTTCTCAGATTGGCTAGAAAGGGACAATACTGCTGTATTGCCACTTTTTAATTTCTACTCTTTTTTGTCAGACTGTACGGAGATGCTACGACTTTGAGCGACTAGCGGCGCGGCGAGCGGTTGAGCGAGAGATCCGAGCGCGGCGGACATACGAGTGAGCGAGACACGCGTAGCGTCACTCGCCGCTAGGACAGAGTTCGTGGCATCTCCGAAACAGTGGCGGCAAACAATCTATCATGTTCAATCATTTTAATAAGATTAATAGGATCCAAAGTAACAGGATCCAAGTTTAGTTGCAATTATCTATTATATTTGGAACTTCCAAACGCGTAATTTTTTTAAAAGGTGCCCTATGTCGACAACGTTGACGTTGACGTTTGGATAGAGAAATAAACGTTTTATTTGCTTGGTATTTTGTTCTAAAACTTTTTGAGACGATAAAGGTGTGACATCTTTCATACAAAATACACAGATGTGATAGATTTTTAGCCGATACTGTATATAAAACTAATATGGGCGCTATCTAAGAAAAACGCGTGCTTTTTGGACTGTTGCATCAATAGAAGGCGTTACTTTTGTTCCCTATACTTCCGTTGTTACGTTCCGTATTTGGGAATGCAGCTTTTCTAGAGGAACGTATCTTATTTAGACAGTACGTATCACCCTATTATCTCCATGCTCTATTCGAAATTAGATTCTCCAAGAATCGATACGTTCACAAATGTCAATTAATTTCATCTCTGAAACGTAATAGAAAATTAGGTGCCTATAATTCCCCTAAACCAAACCAAAACTGCCCCTAAACTGGTGATATCTATTTCTCTTGACTGTCTTGGAACATGTGTTTTTTTTAATGAAATGTTTTATTATCATTAAAAACGTTTTTATATGAATGTCTACCAGTGGCGTGAGCTCTATGTAACTCGATTTGTCAATTTTAGAAAACGTTCCCTATTGTTTACAAAAAAGTAAGCTTGGCAATGAAAATACACACTAATTGTAATTCCGTCTTGGTGTGTCATCCCACTAAGATTCGCTTCCTACGTCGGACAGGAGCCTTGTTAATCCACTAACAATAAGCTTGACAGTGATTGCGACTAGCTCATCAATATTAACGCTGAATAATACCTGCTTTCCTCCGTGACTCACTGAGGCGAATAATCCGGCTTTAATTAACACGTTCTGTATAATTTATTCCATATTATAACTTTCAAGTGCAATTCAATTGAGAACAGATGTTAATTTTTCGTCGAATTTTTCGGATTTTTCTACACAATCGCAACGTGTGGATCTAATGGGTATTTGTATTATGTACTGTTTGAAGTACTTAACTGCAACCTAGTTATTCAGAAACCGTCACAGAAACATTATTTTGCTTGTTTTTATTATTTGCATGTTTTTTACCTGAAGAACATTATTTATGTTTTATTGCCGCAAATACTTTTTTCAACATTCTTATACAAATGTAACAGGTAAAGTCCCTCACAATGATTCTTCAGTTCAATAACAGTGTTGAAATGTTGAGTAAAACATTTACATTGTTGACGTTGACGAGAAGTTGCATTAAGATACGTTTTAAGTAGTATAAACGCAGTTAGTCAACATTGTGCAACATTGTAAGGTTATGCAGTGACAATTGGTCAGAAAAATATCGGAAATCATTATAGTTCCGTTGAAGTGGCTTACATACTAAATAATTCAGTTACGTATCTTCAGTTTAATTTATGATAATCTAGGTACCTAATGTGGGTTCCAAACTATAATTCATGATTACACGTATGTCTAGGCAAAAATACTACGATATACGCTAGTTTACTAGTGGGTTTAAAGAAAGTTTTGGGCGAGCCGGGGTTGTATTAACCTAGTTCTTTAAGACTTGTATAAAATGAACTATGGGCTGCAGAGATTCTGCAGATTATTGTACAGTCAAGTTTATAAATTTATGAGCAAAAATTTGATCAAAAATATCTGAACTCGCCTCTATAGTTAAAGCGGTAGCGGCAAAAAATCTATCATATTGAAATATTGTAACTTAAAGTCGAATTGGATCCAAGGATAAGATCCGAATGAATATTGCCAATAGCGTAATAAGTAACTTGTAGTATAGTAAGTGTCTAACGAATGAAAACATATGTACTTTATCAGCGTAGTTGCAAATATGAACTGAACGGCAAATTAGTGTAAAAACGTGTTTTTTTTAATAAGACGCAGAATGTCGTCGTTTTTTAAATAACAATTTGTATAAAAAAATAGATATTTTATTGGTTAAATAACATACATACAAAAAAAAAAATTAGTACGAATTGAGAACCTCCTCCTTTTTTGAAGTCGGTTAAAAAGAAGTCTCAGGTGTACTTTGTTATATCACCGTTAGCAATTGTAAAAGTTAGGCAACTTTCGTACAAAATACACCAATATGATAGATTTTTTTCCGCTACTGTAGATGCGATTCAGGTTTTTCGATCACAGTTTTGCTCATAATTTTAATAACTCGAGTGTACATTCAGAACTACAATGTTTATCTCAGCTCTCCGTTACAGACGACTTATTACGCGAACTCTAAATAAAGCAAGATTGTAACGTTGCAGAGTTGGGCGACGGCGGTTCCCGCACACTATCGACGGCGGAACTGTCGGAGCAGTCGTCCCGCAAGCACCGCTGGCACTCGGCGTGCGGCCGCCTGCCCTCGTGCCGGCTCACGTGATGCCGGCGCCGGCCACCACACCAGCACTCACGTATACTCTCAACCCATATAACCACTGTTCTCAGCAAGACGGGCCATGATGCCGGCTATACACACTATCGACGGCGGAACTGTCGGAGCAGTCGTCCCGCAAGCACCGCTGGCACTCGGCGTGCGGCCGCCTGCCCTCGTGCCGGCTCACGTGATGCCGGCGCCGGCCACCACACCAGCACTCACGTATACTCTCAACCCATATAACCACTGTTCCCAGCAAGACGGGCCATGATGCCGGCTATACACACTATCGACGGCGGAACTGTCGGAGCAGTCGTCCCGCAAGCACCGCTGGCACTCGGCGTGCGGCCGCCTGCCCTCGTGCCGGCTCACGTGATGCCGGCGCCGGCCACCACACCAGCACTCACGTATACTCTCAACCCATATAACCACTGTTCCCAGCAAGACGGGCCATGATGCCGGCTATACACACTATCGACGGCGGAACTGTCGGAGCAGTCGTCCCGCAAGCACCGCTGGCACTCGGCGTGCGGCCGCCCGCCCTCGTGCCGGCTCACGTGATGCCGGCGCCGGCCACCACACCAGCACTCACGTATACTCTCAACCCATATAACCACTGTTCTCAGCAAGACGGGCCATGATGCCGGCTATACACACTATCGACGGCGGAACTGTCGGAGCAGTCGTCCCGCAAGCACCGCTGGCACTCGGCGTGCGGCCGCCTGCCCTCGTGCCGGCTCACGTGATGCCGGCGCCGGCCACCACACCAGCACTCACGTATACTCTCAACCCATATAACCACTGTTCTCAGCAAGACGGGCCATGATGCCGGCTATACACACTATCGACGGCGGAACTGTCGGAGCAGTCGTCCCGCAAGCACCGCTGGCACTCGGCGTGCGGCCGCCTGCCCTCGTGCCGGCTCACGTGATGCCGGCGCCGGCCACCACACCAGCACTCACGTATACTCTCAACCCATATAATCTCTGTTCTCAGCAAGACGGGCCATGATGCCGGCTATACACCCTCGTAAGACATACGCGTGTACTATGTAATGTAAGCAAGAAAAGGAAAAAAACATAATACGTATCTCGACCGGTCTCAGCAAATGTGTAACATTAGTACCACTCTAATTTCATGCAATCACTTTTGGTCACAGTTAAGCATGTCGAAAACGATTATCTGTTAGGGCGAAATTTTAGTAACATTATTTACTTTCACAGTTTTTACAAGTGCGTACTCAACTACATCACATTGTCATCAAGTCGGTTTTTGGTCACGAAGTGTTCACACGTACACAAACGTAAAAAAAAGTGTCAACATGCGCTGTAACTTTGTTTGGTTGTGCGACTAAAACGCTACACCTGTAGGATACCAATGTCTATAAGGAGAAATGACGAGGTATAAAAATGTCAAGAAACGCTTTTTAAAACTGACGATATGGAAAAATAACAAAGTATTATAAGGTCGGGGCTCATTTCCCTCTGCCTTAAAATTGACGGAGCCCCGCTTCGCTTATTTCTGTGCAGTTAGTATTCAGATATTTTTATACCTCGTCATTTTTCCTTCTAGACAAATTATGACTATTCGGTATTGTGCAGTGTATAATTCGGATTAAAAACGGTGGGTCTAACTCTGCCGGAGCTTTCTGAGTACTCATCTCCATTTTACAAGAACCGTTGGAGCCGAGGACACCTGCTTCCGGCCAACCATATTAACCTACGGGACACTAAAACCCTTATAGTCTATTTTATGTAGCTGTGTGCGTGTGACAACTGTCATCTCAGTACATTTTGTAACCTAAATTGGTGCATTGCCGTTTTTTAATACGAACGTTATACAAGCATGGTTTATTATTCTTTATAAAGTTAATATTATTATAAACTGAGAGAGAGCCATTCCTGGATTAATATATGACCTAAAATTGATTAAAATGTAGGTACCGAAATGACAGACGTGACGCGGACGAATCGTAAATTATGAGCTTAAACTTACAAACTCCTATCCAAAAATAACGCTTGCTCTTGGATAGCAATGTTAAACTAGTATGGGGTTTTGACAGTACTATCCGAGAGTAACCGTTATTCTTGGAATAAAAGTTTGGTTAAATGCAGTCTAAATCGGTCACGGCTTGCCCAGAGATTCTATTCACGCTACGCGACTGGTGCTTAATCAAAAACCCACTTGCATGGACGCATATTGAACAAACATTTTGTAGAGTTTCGTTTCACACAGTTCATCATTTCTCTCGATTCATTTCTCATTTTTAACCCTTAGGTGCATGAAGTATCAAGAACGATACCACTTAAATGACACGTCGAAAATCAACTCAAATTCAATTCAGACTTTGTCAAGTTGAGTCTCAAAATGAAAATTGACAGCGATAAGATTAGTTTTTTCAGTAATTTCAGAAGTAAAATGTGGTAACATTTTTGAAACCATATATGCATTTAAGGGTTGAGATTATTATATAGCAAAAGCAAAAGGATAATGGTCAGAGAACAACAAACAAGAAACGATAGTCTATATAAATAACGTAAACCAATTACAACTATTCTGAGTCTTTCATATTTGGTATAGCAACTTTATTCCACGTTGAAATTTGATATGGGCTTAGGATTGTGTATGGGCAAGTTTAAAATGCGTTTAAAACACTAAGATGGTCATTTTGTTAATGATATTGTAGGACCAATAGTGCAGAGGAACCCTACCCATGTATAATAGGGTTCTTTATTTATTATACAACTACTAATACCCCCCAATCCAATAGACGTGGAGTCTCAAATTCTTTACACTTTGGGGACATAGCGACACGAGCATCGCAGCTTATTGATGCGACCCTGTTTCGGATTTGGATGTTGCAATTTAATAATGTATTATATGACATAATAATAAATGATGTGTAAATGTGATAGCATTGGGAGTTATGTGTGACTAACAAGGGTACCTATACAACACGGCGACGAATCTTGTCAATTGAATTATCTTGATTTTCAAGGTTTCATGTTGTTTTCGGGAGCGACCAAATCGCTTCTCTAAAAACGGTAGCAGTGCGTATACGCAGTGACGTGTTGTATCCACATGCTCTCCACGCCTCTACATAAAATACGTTGACGGTGTGATTACGCAATCTAACATATGATAAATAATACAGTACGTAAAGGTTGTTCAAGACCATGATTTTTTCCCGATTGTCCTTGCTGAAAGGACCACGAAACAGCATCTTTTGAAGTTTCCTTAGCATGATTTTGCAAAAATGTTTTTTTAAATTTTCGACATGATGGTTTGCTATTTTATTGGCTGAAGAGCTGTCCGCCTTTAAAACCTAACTAAAAAAATACACTTGTCGATGGTCGGTACTTGTTAATGTCAAACCATGAAAAACCATGGTAAGGAAACAAAGAGCTGCAGTTCGTACAGTCGAGTTCATTAACATCTACACACTTACGAGAACAAAAATATCTGAACACGACTGACAGTAGGGTCGTGTTCAGATATTTTTGTTCTCGTAAGCGTGTAGATGTAAATGAACTCGACTGTACATCGTTATAGCAGGGACTATCGCAAAAAAATGTCTTCAAATATTGTTTGCGTCACGTCTTTTCCACACATTTGACTGTGTTTACAGTACGTCAACGTCTTTTGAGCAGCGGTGTGGAGAGCATGCGTTAAAGAAGTGACGCATACGACACGTCACTGCTAAACGCACCGTTACCGTTTTTCAGCATCGGTGTGATCGGTCCTTTATGCTTACTAAACTGTTAGAGTGCCTGAACTCGAAACGGATTCCGAAATTGATAAATAGATATATGTTTATGTGGCTCGTATTATTTACTTAGAAGTTTCGATGTTTAGCTAGTTTAGTAGATCTCAACGTTGAGCGGTATATAATTGATGTTATTTTTTATAAAGTGTGCATAGTTGTTGATACCTCTCTATATCTTGCCATGGTGCGAGTGGTCGCACGCCATTATCCGGTTCACACTATGAGAAATTGGTTGATTGTTTACACTTTACACGTTTCTTGTCAAATGCCGCTTACCCACGGATATGATTGTTTTTGATTGTTAGCTTCGTAAAGTACAAGTCTGTGTGATTGCTGCGAACTTAATTAGTTGCTAATTGTCCGAATGCTTCGGACAAAAAGCAGTGGATTGTTGTACCGTCGCTTTGTCGACGGAGTTTGGTTCAAGTAACTTTGCAAGCGAAGATAGATGATTTTATATAGTATTTTTTGTTTGCTAACACCAGGTTTTCTATTGATTTTCTTTTATAAGCGGACCTCACTTTTTACTGTGGTTCGATGATATATTTTATAAAATTGTTTAGTGGGTAGATGTAGATATTAATGTATAATAATAATATTTAGTGAATATTTCGTAATTTTGGTGTTTGGATTCGTTGGAGTGTTCATTGTTAGAATCGGTTCACACTATGTTCAATGTTGTTTCATTGGTGTCTGTATTATGTGCAATTATGTTGTCTGCCGAACATGATATCGGCGTTTCACAACATTGCGTTAAACCTCGCCCCGTGTGAACAGTCTCTAGACCGTGATACATTTTTGCTCGATCTAACACTAACACTTCTAATAAATTGTAAACAGCTCTTTCTTTGCGCCCTGCAAAAATTAGTGTCGTTGTGCGGCTGAAGTGCCAATAACTGAGCTGTTTACCCTATTCTAGTTTTGTACTTAGATCTTATCTCTGTTAGTATTCAGTCTGCAACTGCAGTCATTGTTACGTTGTTTACTAGGTGTAGTTAGGTTACTGTCAGCCATATTGTATTCGAGATTAGCGCAGATGATCTCACATCGCCAAAGGCGCTTTATTTGCAAAACTCAAATAGTCTTAATAAATATATTGATTATCTTCGCGCGTATGTTAAAAAGTGAGGTCCTACCCATTTATGGTCGAGAATATATTACTTATAATAAATATTATGTTTACGCTTTAAAATTAAAAACAGATTATGTACAGTGCCTGACTGAACTGATAAAGTGAAACAAAAACAAAGAGAATATTAATATATTGTAAATAAAAAGCGAAAAGTAATGTAACCCGACTTTCTGTACTTACCCCATGATACCTTAAGTTTTTTTTGTACTCGCGTACTGTAATCTAACAATTATAATTTCTGACAAAAGCACAGGTAACAACGCACTTTTTAAACCTGTACTAAAATCCTATACCTACTCTTTTGTACCCGCTACTGAACTATAATAATGCGACAACTCTACTCAACCGTAATGAATTCAAAAAGAGAACATCAGCATTATTTGATAAAAAGAAAACATGCTCTTGTTTTAGTTGAATGAAAAAGGTAACATCAAAAATAAAAATTCATAATGGGGAATGACGAGTAAATTATAAATTAATACAATAGCCAAAATTAAAAATTTTAAACACCCCGACACAAGTATAGCTGGTTACCATGAGATGAGACCCTGTTTTAATGTGCGATCGATATAAAACTGCTACTAAAAGCTGAATATTTTGGAGACGAAAGCTCCGATTTTCATCAAACAAAGCTAAGAAACATCTCGACAAACCGGGCTTTCGATAAAAAAAAAACCGCACTCAAATCGGTCCACCCGTATATGGGCGCTACGATGCCACAGACTACACACCACAGATACACTGACCCTCTTTTTTCGTCGGGGGTTAAAATAGTATTTTATGCAACCGTTGTATAAGAGGGGCAAAAAACGCGAGTGGCATGGGTTACGATGTGAGCGTAGCGAACATCGTAAGAAAGATGCCACGAGCGTTTTTTGACCTACTTATACAACGTTGCATACATTACTTTTTCTACGACTCGACATTTCATAAATAAAATGCAAATAAACAACAGAAAATAATTATATGTTCCCGCTCGGAATCAAAAAAATAAAAAAAAAATAGTCTGATATTTTTCATTTCATTTCATTTCATTTAGTAACTATATAAATAACAGAAAAAAGTACTGGAATAGAAAAATTATTTTCAGCGTTTTGCTTGTATAAGAAGTATTGTATACAATAGTAACACAATTAGGTCTTAAAATCTCGTACCTTTAAACGCGGTACTCGACTTTAAGAACCTTCATTGTGCAACGATTGCATAAAATACCTACTATCTCTGGTACCTATCGTAGGCACCTTCAACATTAATTCACAGCAATAAACCTGACAGACAGGCTATCAATTATCCAAATTAGGATATCAAGCATTAGGACATTCACCATATAATAAGGATATGCAAAGTAAACTACTTAATTTCAAAATTAATGCCAACTTAACCGAATAAAATAAGTGGTAGTATTTTAATCGTAATCGAGCAAGCGCATCCTCTATTTTTATCGAAAGCCGCCGGTCACGCCAGCCGTGCCATGATTTGAGGAACTAATGATATAGGTTCACACCTTTGGTGCGAGTGGTCCGTGATTTAAATTATAGACTGTAATTTAAAGATGACACGCTAAACGTGAAAGATCGAGATTAATTTTATTATAGTGTGTTCGTACTACAGTCATTTGTTTTTTTATGTGGTGAAAAAATATATAAGGCAGAACAAATATGCGATGTATTACTACCTACTAGTGAATAATAGTTTCCATCGTATTTTTTCGGGTAAGCTCGTTTTAATATTTCCATCTCAAATTTTCCCCGAAGTTAATAGAGAAGACATGCTAAAACGAACTTTTCCGACAGCAAAATACGATGAAAAACTGTTATTCACTACATCTGTAACACCATCTTACAACCGTGCAACTGTTAGTTGGCAAAATTAAGATGACGTTGGTATAACTTCTGCACCAATCTTGCTGGCGCACTTGTCCCGACTGAATTAGGTAATTCATAAGTATTTATGTTCCTTCTTGGTGAGCAAAAAGCATATTTATTTTGTTTTGTAGCATGTATGGTTATGGGTTCCGTTTTCAGCACTTAGCCCGTGTATATTCGGGCCGTTGTGGGTACAGATTTGCCAGCTAAGGGTTTAGCCAGCCTAACTCCGTCCAGAAGCGCAGGATTATCCTGGTGTCACCTCGGGCTTCTCGAAATAACCTCGGTGCTTTGAGGATTTCAGCCCGTTGGTTAGCTACGGCAACGCTTTCCAGTACCACGTAGGTAGCTGTTTCTTCGACTGACAGGCATCCCCTACACAGGGGGCTTTCGTTCATTCCTAGAACTTATAAGTGTTTGTTAAGTGTGCAGAGTCCGGTGTGATAGTGCTTACTACTACTCGCAGGGCGGGCCTGCTTAGCGATAAGGCGCTTTGTCAGGCTTCTGTCCGGGTATGGTAGGTTGTAGCTTGAATACTCGCACCAATCGCACCATAATACTATTCCTGGCTCGGTCTTTACTTGTAGCGTACTAGAGTCTAATTATGGACATTAGTCAATAGTAATTCGCGGTCAATACAAAAGCATTATAACCGCTGGCTGCGCTCATTAAACTTTTGAACGCCATCATATCCATATCATACGATATCGGAAAACTGTGCCCCCGACGCCAACGTCGTCTTGGTGACGACAAATTGCAATGATTAAAACATTGTCATTTAATTAACACAAGTGTTTTCCAACCTGTACCAATAGATATTGGAGCACTTCTTTATTTTTTTGCCGTGGTGTTTGTATTTGAGGTCCTGTGAATTACTTCACCGCGTGGCATTCAAAAGGTTTAAGTTACCTACATAAGCAGTATAACTGCTAACTAGGCAATCAAGAGTAACGGCTGGATGATTACCGTGTAAGTATGAGCGTCTAATAAATACCTACCTACCATAAAGTTTACTTACATAAAAGGTAAGCGAGTGCGTGCCGGTTATCTTTGGTAACCTTTTGACTTGCGTACTGTTATGTAACGGAATATGTCGACTGCTACTACCTCCTAGAGGCGTTCCTAACTATAGGTACAAATCAAGGTGTCACATTTCAAAACTTATTAATCGAAGAAGTGAAAGGTCGACATGACATCATAATTATACTTAATTATTTATAAAATAAATATAAATATCAGAGACAACCTCACACAGATCGACCTAGTCCCAAAGTAAGCTCCGGTTGGCTTGTTTTATGGACTACTAGACAACGATATAATATACGTTGTAGGTATAGATACTGGGTAGCTGCGCCCCGCTTGCGGGATAAAAAGATTGCCTCTACCAGGCAACTAAAAAAGCATAATCCAGGGTACCCTGGATTAACATAGGCAGCTTGTTCTTTTTCAGCTACCTCCATAACGGATTTTATCAAAATTGGTTCAGGCGTTAGAGTGTGGAGAAGTAACAAACATACAATCACATTCACAAACTTTCGCTTTTATAATATTAGTGTGATAAATAAATACTGCCCGAAGTTCAAATACGCTGTCCGTCTGTATCGGCTCTTAGTATTTTCCGTTAGTGTATGTATCATACTTTAGATTGATGTATACGGTTGAAGTTATAATCATCAAGGGACTACATACTAAGCTGGTGTAAATTCAGCAGTAACCGTTTATACGCGCTAGTTATTAGAGGTTTTTGGTCATAGTCCGACTCTCTTTCCCCTCTCCTCCCGCCCTAAGTCATTCGGTTCAGTCTATTCACGAGGAAGTCCATGCACCCAGTGCAACCGCGTTAACCTCCCCAAATTACTTCTGTGGCGCGGAGATAATCCCATTCGGCCCTGATACAAGTCATGTCTTAAAAAAAGGGTTTTTGGTCTAGCACTTGTTACGTGACAATCGAGTAAAGTCGATCGTAGCGCCTTAAGACTACGACTAGGTACGTTATATGTCGTTTGCCTCAAATTTCACTAAGAACACCGTAATATTTTATTACGATTTCAAAAACATCTCTTATCAGATCTGCCTGGGAAAGTCTTAGCCGTCACAATGCACGTGGTTCTATAAATAGTCGTCGGGCGGTTGGGCGTGGTGGCACACTGGTCTAATTGCGGCGAGTCGATACGGAACACTCGGCTTCCGCGCTTTGTGGCGTGCGACACTTGCGTCATGCTACACTTGCATGTAAGTTGTAAGGTGCCGATTTGGTGACCTCATGATCTGAGTAATATGAAGTTCGTTACCTTATGTAAGGTGGGATAAGGCTATCACCGGGGGAAAACTGCCTCTAACTAACTATTTTTCGACGAAACGAGAGCACGCCACTTTTCCCGATCCTGCGCTGTTTCTCGCCAGTTTTCGACTGAAGAAAAATGCCACAGTTCAATAAATTACTAACTGTTAGTCTTACCCCAATTTACCTATGCACCTACCTATACCTATACTGGTAATTTATGTACCTATGAAGTAGTAGGATGACTTTGAATCTTTTGTTGTAGTCCCAATAGGGTTAGGTTCGTTAGGTATCTTCAAATGCTCGATGGGATAACCGCCAAGAAATAGGAGCCCCGCGAGAGCGGGTTCCATCATACTGAAAGAACTACTTTTGACTTTTGAGCAGCTTCGTTTCTTCACGATTGTTTAATGGACACTATTCTTCTAAGTACTTAGTAAGTTATAATTATGGATAAAATAAGGAAGCGGTGAATTAAAACATGGCTTTGTTATTATTACCTTCGAAACCCATAATGCACATCTATCAAAATAGTTTCTATATGCACGTAACTGCGCCTTCAATTGGAATAAGTCGAACTCACGCAACTAATAGTACATACGGCTCTACTTAAAAAGTGGAATCTTAAGAAAAGTGGCCATAATGTCCATTATATACCAAGAGTTAATAATGGAATAAAAAACTGTGTAAAATATAGGTAATAGTTTTAATAGAGTAGTAGGTACTATAATTGAAATTATACTCTTAAGGTCTTCGCACATTAATTTCAAAAAGTTATATTAGTAGTGGACGACGAGTGGACGACGCGTCGGTGCATCGTCGAAATTAAACCTAGTAAATATGACACAGGGCTTAAATTTCAATATTTGGCATAGAATCGAGTCGCCGTTGAGTTGTTATAATGTGCGGAGACCTTTATCCCTACGAATAGACTTTTATGAATAACAAATCTTACCATAAACATTGAATGTAAAATTGGCGGTTAAAAATGACAAGCTCATAACGCTTTCCCTGAAAAAAAAAACTTGTCAGATCCCAGGAAAGCCAAACCCCTATCAATGTCTTGTCTTGACTTAAATAACACTATCGCCACTCCAGATTGAATAATTAAATTGAATGTCGCTAAGCCATCGACATAATCTGGACAATAAACATTTTAAATAGGTATTCAACAGGTACGGTACAACTGCAGGTGCCTATCTAATAACTAACCATAATCGAGAGATTGTTTGGTGTATCCAAGGTTGTCGTTATGTTGTGAAGTCATTTACCTCGGTACTCGATAATTGAATACTCATAAATACTTATCTTATAATGGCCTTTTATTAGTCACACTAAGCACACAAGCAATTACAGGATCTGAGTTTTCAACTGACCTCACATCAAGCGGCTATAACTATTCGATCATCCATTTTTGTTAGGTATAAGGTAAGGTGGAATAGAACAACATAGTTTA
Source organism: Apotomis turbidana (assembly GCA_905147355.2). NCBI lineage: Eukaryota > Metazoa > Arthropoda > Insecta > Lepidoptera > Tortricidae > Apotomis > Apotomis turbidana. The sequence continues at coordinate 18,240,346 of LR990284.1, read as the reverse complement.
TTGTCTAATGGGGTAAGGACTCAAAGCCTAAAAACGAAAGTTTTTAATCAGTGCGTCCTACCTGTCATGACCTACGGAGCCGAGACGTGGCCACTCACCATATGACTAGTCCACCAATTCAAAGTCACTCAGCGAGCTATGGAAAGAGCTATGCTCGGTGTGTCTCTTAGGGATCAGATCCGAAATGAAGTAATTCGACAGAGCACCAAAGTTACCGACATAGCACAGCGAATAAGCAAGCTGAAGTGGCAGTGGGCTGGTCATATCTGTCGTAGAGCCGATGACCACTGGGGCAAACGAGTTCTGGAGTGGAGGCCACGAATCGGTAAACGTAGTGTAGGGCGCCCTGTAACAAGGTGGAGCGACGACATTCGTAGGACAGCGGGTAGTAGTTAACTGGAGGACGAGAGCTGAAAATCGAGCTCAGTGGCGTGCCATGGGAGAGGCCTATGTCCAGCAGTGGACTGATACATGCTGATGATGATGATGAGGTAAGGACTAACAGTTAGTTAGTTATTCGACTGTGGCAGTCCTCACCCGGTGAAGTCTTACCCCACCTTACCTTCGGTAGGTCAAGACAGATAAGTACGTTTTACTCTTAAGTGTGTAATGTTGTTCTCGCCAGTATTTTCGCCAAAACGCTTACTGATCTTAGTTAAGTACTCGAAATTCAAAACTTTGTTCTGCAAGAAGGCTACAAAAAGCTCGTTTACATGTTCTAACATGTAAACGAGCAACAACAACATAATAAAAAATATTTAGGTACAATTTACAATAATAATAACATCATGTAGGTAGTTGTAGTAATATTAGACAAGTCACTGGGCTGATTGATTAGGTAATAAGTATTAGTTAGTACTTACCTATAGGCGTTCCAGTGTGAAGTTGTGCGTGGATATTATACACAGGGCTGGGCCTATACCTAAGTGATTTGGCGTTTCCGAGAAATTCCTCTTTTTGTTATAGGAATTGTTCTCCAGAACGTTCTTGCGCCTCAAAGCGGCATAGACAACGGCAGATATCTAGTCGGGCCGAATAGAATTTACATTGACTAAGCATTCGACCGATATATTTATGCATCAGTTCCTGCTCAGCTTCCATTAAATAAGATGTGAAACGAGCTAACAAATTTTCGTATCGTTGCTTGTGCATGTCCCCAACATAGTACTATATGCCTACCATCATAAACTCTAAATTCTAGTTTATACAGTCATACTTCCATGCATTTCTTCCTGTGTATCTGCTATTTATCATCTTAGTGCCTGTACCTAGTACTTGTACTTTTGTTTACAGTGCGAAGTGGGTGCTCGACCGAACGTAGGTCGTGAAAGGATGTGCCGAGGATAACAGCTTGTCGCTAAAGTCCTTGAAGCGGCTAAGTAGGCAAACAGACCCATCGTACTCATCAGACCTGTTTCTACAATTTACACTCGGCTAATGTTTGCGTCAAAAGTAATGATTCCTCTCAAATATTTCTTGCTTACGCCTAGCCTATAAGGTTAGGTAATAAATAGGAATGTTCATATTCACTCATATAATAATTTGCCAGCGCAGGCAGGGTTAAAAAAAATACGTCGGGTTAAACTCAGCTAAACTTCGCTAAAGTAGACAAAAAAAGTCCACATATCTACTTTAGTGGTCACACTGACGGTACTTATACTGAACCTTTAGAATGAAACCGACCGACCTTACTCTATAAGAAACTCTGAGGAAAGTATATTAAGTTTATTTATTTTTTCAAAAGGGCCTAGTCTTTTACCTGATCGCACAATGGCTATAATAGGTATGTAAATTTCAGTCGAATTAGGCTTGATTATATTTTACCGCCTGTATGGTGTTTACCTTTCAAGTGAACGATTACCTACTCGTTAAATTTCGAGACAAATCGAGGTTAGTCAGTCCTTCCTCGACTGTTGGTTTTGGTTCTCATAGTCTAGGGAACTCTAGAGGCCAGAGCAATCTTTCCATCGTCGCATGATGACCTTCTCCAATTAAGCACGGGACAAACGCGCGAACATTCGGAATGCATTATGTGAAACAATATAAAAGAACGACTGCAGCCGTTTAGTACGCTCGACCTTGCCCCTAATGCGTTGTAATTGTTTACGTTTACCCGCCTTTTATAAGTATTATACCAGGGGAATGATGCTTTAAGTGATTTTGATAAACATATTAATGTTAACCATTAAATATTTTATTTATGTTTTGTTATATCAACAATTGACAAATGTTAAACAGTAACGGGGTCCATACATATTGCTAATTTGCCACAAGTGGCGGGTAAGGTGGGGGAAGATTGAATGGTTTTTTGTCGAGATAGACAGTGTTGTTTTAAAACCCTTATAAAATAAAAATCTATTTATATCCCTTCAAGTGTATTAATTGGAAGGCATGGGCAAGGGTTATATTTTTGTATTCTGTTGATAAAACTCGGCTATGCCTATTCTAATATATAAAAATAACAAAATAAAATACACTTTTGTCTAAAAAATTGACGGGTCAAGATGGAATGGTGGAGGGGTAAGATTGACATAGTTTCTAAATGCTTTTAAATGAATGCAAACGGTGGCTGTTGCTCGTTATTCAATAGAGTTTCTTACGCTGAACAGATACAGCTGATTGTTGCGTGAATATTCCTGATAGGTAACGAGAAAACTACAGTAGAAAAAAAATATATATCACTCTTACCCCGCTATATAGGAAAAAGGACAGTGATTCTCAAACTTTTAGTTGGACACTTAAAAACTAAACACTTTTTTATATCATGAAGATCAGTTTTGAATCAAAATAACGGTTTAATGATGATAAATTCTTTATTTTACCAAAAAAAATATAAAAAAAGAACCGACTACAATAAAACTAAAAAGCCAAAAAGAACCCGTTCAAGTACACGTTACATTTGACTCACCCTTTGAAGTCGGTCCCAAACCACTCAATTATTATACAGTCTGTATCAGAACGAAAAGCAAAGCTGAAAGCTGGTTGATGGTTAAGTGGAGTATGTTGTAATAGCATACTCATAGTATGAAATTTCAGTAGTTTTTGTGAATTTGCTCAATCTCAACATGACTTTAGGTCCTCTTATTTGCAGTCGGTTAAAGATTCTCATAACATCCTGTAGAAACTTAGACGTCAGTTTATTAACGTAAACAAACTAATCAACATATCAGATTACTGCAATTTCAACTATGACCGCACTACCAATATGCCTTGTACGAAACACTAACCACTTACTGTAATCATCATTTAGAACATAAATTATTTAGGTATTACAGGGAATTCGCATAACATTGTAGTTCACTTCAGTTCACTTTGACATTTTAGATTTGTCACCTTGTAATTATTATTTTGAAAGAGGTTAGGTTACATCACTTTTTTGGACTTTTTTCTTTAAATTTAAACTTCAAGTCGAGGTTTGACGTTCGTGTGTCAGATAAAATCTAGATAGAAATTTAACTGAAAAAATACTGATAATGCCTTTAAACTTTTCTGTGGAGGAATTTGTGAATATGACCCTTGATTACGAAGAAAGTAGGAGTAACGGGAATGCCGCTCTTCGTCTGTGCGCGCAGAGGTTTCCCGCACGAAGGCAACCCAACAACGCCCGTGTGATCGTCAATGCGATTATCTGTTTACGAAATAACAACGCGCCGGTACCAATTAATCGAGGAGGGCGTCAACGACCACGTGAGAGAGGAAGAGCAGGTATTGGATATTGGTTGTTGGTATTATCAGCTGGCATTTATGGCACTTATGTCATTTTATTAGTTGTGATTGATAAGATTGTAAATAATTAATACAGGATGTTATAAGATAATGGTTTATTTTTCACTCCTGCAGTACTACTGCTGTAAAAAGATGCTAATTTTCCATAAGCCAGGCGCCATAGCCATATTTATGGTCTAAACATTGATGGGTCTCTTTCTTTGCCTTTCGTTCTGTTACATACTGTATTTATACATATTTACTCGTATATGTATATTATAGTTTACATGAGGTTTGGCACCGACTTTGGCACGTCGCACATATGCGTCGATCCTGGCCGAACTGAAGATCAAGTGCTGCTTATCGACCATTTGCCTCCAGCGGATCCTGCAGTATTTCGGTCACGTGGCTAGACGCGAGCCAGATAGTTTGGAAAAGCTCATTGTAGCCACGTGGAAGGAAAAAGGGCCCGTGGGAGATCACCGACCCGATTGACCGATGCCGTGAAAGTAGCCTGTCAGGAAAATCTACAGGCGTCAATCCGGAAGGCAGAAAACCGTGTGGAGTGGAGAGCTTTGGTGCAACACATAACGGCCTCAAATGGTCACGACCATCAGTCATGAGGAAGCGAGGAAGAAGAGAGAGAAGTTTTATTGAAGTCGGTTCCACTTTTTTTTTTTGCTTTTTAGTGATTCATATAAAATACTTATTTATTTATTTATTTATAAAAATGTCTTACGGGCTTACAGTCAAGCCAAAGTGCCCGCAAGATAATGTGGAATACAAATTCTTAACTTAAAACATAACTATACATATACATTACACTATAGTTGTGTATAACAAATACTTAACTAAAAACATAACTATAAATTACGCTACAGTACAGTTATATATAAAAATTGGACTTTAAAACCTTAACATCTTATAAGCAGTTATTGTTACAATTGTTTGCGAATATGATAATGTTACGTTTAAGTGTCAGCCATGAGTCAGCAAATATATCAGCATCCTGGACTTGTGCAAGGAACTCGTTTAATAACGCAATGGCTCTTTGTGTCGGGGCGTTGCGAGCTTGCAGAGTATGAGTTTTGTTTGTAGTAGCGAAGAGGTTGCGCGTGCGCCTTCCTCTGCGGCTCACTGCACTGTTAAATTTGTCAGGCACAAAAAAACTAAACTCGCATAAAGTAGAGGGGTTGTCGATTTTGTGACGCAAAAGTAAGCAGTAATGGGTAAGCGTTGAAACTTTGCGTCTTAGTTGAAGGGTGTCCAGTCCGACCATCCCAGTAACAAACAACGAAGGGTATAGAGTCGGGTAATATCCATGGTACTTTTGTACAGGAACCTTGCAAATTTTCGCTGCACTCTCTCAATCATCAGCGCATACTTTTTTTCGCGAGGATCCCACACAATCGCATTATATTCCAACTTGCTCCTAACGTACGCGTTATATAGCAGTATGGCGGGATAATCGGGGAGCTCTTGAAGGCATGAATCTCGTTTGAATTATCTCCTAACTCCTAACCGTTAAGGACTTGTACCTTCCATCATCAGCTCAGCATTGGAAGATGATGACTACCATATCGTCACCTGTTATATGAATTAATTTAACCGCCAAAATGACGAAATTGAGTTAAGTATACAGTTCGTCTGTAAATTTGACGATCTATCCATTGCTGTTATTAAAATTACGATATCTTGAAAAAAATGTTGGTTACATTAAACAAAAATTGACCGTTTTTTTAGTTTTCTGTATTTATTTTGGTGTATGGCACATTTTTTGTAAATTACTTAATATTAGATTAACGTAACCACAAGTATTGGCCAAAGTTGAACAAAAGTCATTAATGTAAGACTCATCGGCAAATAAATGACTCTTACATTACTCAATTTATAACACTTTATTACCGATTGACTGTTACGTTAGCTTCAAAGCTAGATAAAAAATAAAAAATGGTTCTTACATTAAATGGGTAACAACTTTTAGTTTTTGAATTAAATCATGTAAATAATAAGGTACATAAATGATTTATATGCTCAGATTAGATAGGTAAAAAAAAATTAAACGAGATTATAAGACAGCAACCATTTAAAGTCAATTATAGTCTAATCTTGTCACAAATTGTGCTTACTGCAAGCTGGGTGAATATATAATTTAGTCAGTAACATTAAAGTTTTCGTAGTTTTTAAAGCAATTTGTGCCTCTTACATTATTATTTGTCTTCCCAAGGCTCGAGTGATGACGGTTACATTAAAATTATGTACTTAATTTAGACGAACCTGGTGCTTACGTTATTTTGGTTACCAGGAACTTTGCGACCATCTCTTTCCTTTGCAGTGTTAATGAGTAGATACTGGTGAGACGACCATACATTTGCCTGTAGGAAGCAATTGCAAACACTACCGCGTGCGTCTATTTACGATTTGGTGCTGTGATGGATATGATAGCCACTTTAGTTTGTACCGACCAGCGATCGGATGCCGGTTTTCGACTCCATACAAATACTGGTATTAAATTTCGGTATTTCGCTTATTATTACACATTTCTTAATTTTACTGAGCTAATTTCAAAGTTGTATACACCAATACTTTAATTATATGTTATGGCATTTCAAATAAAATCTGTAATATTTTTTTTTGTAATTTTTATGAATACCGGTAACGGTTGGTTCCAACAATTCATGATAAGGACAGTATTGTGCGGTTGCGTTGTTATATATCAATAAGTACAGTTAAAAATTACGAGTTAAGTACATACATCGCTTTACATCAGGCGATCCGTTTGCTCGTTTGCCCTCAACGACATAATAAATAATAAATAATAATATTATACAAAAAAAAACTTTAAAAAATTAAGGGAAATTTGATAAGGATAAGTACTAAGTAAGTATTATAGAAATTGTTATCACCTCAAAAGGGAGTTCTAAGGCGGAATGAAGTTTGTCGGGATTTCCAGTATCAAATAGAAATTGATGTTTTAAACTTTTCAAAGTTAAGTTATTTATTAATTAGCTATTATGCCTATTTATATCATGTCTTATTCTTGAATTAGGGCTTTTAATTGAAACAATCTAGCTTAATGCATTTCGTTTTTAGGGAATCTCTTAAATGTCTGGTTAAACGGACTGTGAAAACTTTTTCTGTGAAAATCAGTCACTGCCACTACCATGTAGCTACATGTAGGCATAATAAAATGTATATACTTGTATATTATTTTTAGAAAACAAGAGACAGGAATGAATGATGGTAGTAATAGTGATATGGTGGAGGTTAGTGACATTGAGATACTCCCAATCATTTTTTTCAGTAGCCTACGTATCCAACGTAATGTCATTGTATTGATGCGATGATTCAATAAAATACGTTAACTATTTGCTTGCCCCTTGACCATTATTTTTTTCAGCCCGAGAAAGGCGTTGAGCTGGGCCATACTTTCTACTAATAACGGGACATCAATGATGCTTCAAATAAGTAGTTCGCGAGAAAACAACAGCTTACAAGATATAAGAAAATCTGTAAATCCGTTTCAGGTCTATAAGAAAGATGTCAAAGCCCAATAGCGAAGGTATTCGAAGCATTTCAGTCGTAAATTTACCCCTTGACGTCCAAGTTCATAATAGTGATGTGATAGTGAGTTACTAATTATGTGACGAAACATTTAGTCACCAGTTTGCCAGGAAATGGTCAAATTACTAATGAAGAATCAAATAAAGATCATTCAGCTAGTTTCAGACAGGGACAAGCCTTACACTGAAAATAGGACTGAGGGTTTGTACAGACAAAATTGATTATTTAAACGAAATTATACAACGTTAAGCTGAAGTTTAAACTTAAGTCACTAAAACCAAAAGGAGGGAGTTGATGAATGGAACAGAAAGAAGGTAATAAATACGACGAAAACTATATAGAAAGAAATAAAAAAGAAAGAGAAAACGGGAAAGCAGAATGTGCAGTAAAAGTCGTAGGTAAAAAAGGTACATAAATATTGTAGGAAAGGGAGAAAAAAAGCAAAGTGAGGAAAAACAGTAAGGAAAAGTATCAGATTGGAAAGAAAATGAAGTTTTTTTTTTAATACTCTTTAAATCTAAAGGTGCCTTTACCAATTTTGGTTTTTATAAACAAAAAAGAAACTGTTTCCCGCTTATAAACCGGTTTTTATCACGACTTACTATCCTGCCACTAATTAACTGAAAAACAAGAAACAACTCTTTGTTAAACCTTATTACAGTTGGATAAGTTTAAAAATTCCTTAGCTGAATTCCGCTAATGTAAGTCCACGTTTTGAAAATGTGTGTCCCTTACGTTAGATTTTTTTACGTTTTTGTGACTTACTTTAAATTAGGTCTAATTTTTTGAAATCAATGTTGTGTTGTGTTAACGTAACTCCTCATTTTTGGAAAAAAATTAACGTAAGCGCCACGCTATTTTCTAAACTATAATAGCAGCCTTTTTGAGACCATTATCAACTGAAAGATCTTACAAAATTAATCTATAACTACTTTACATCATTTTAATCGGATTAGGAAATAAAATGTTACTGCACTTTTTTTAATATGCAATTTCGTTTTTGGCCTCTCCTGAAAAATCGTCATTTGGCAGTTACCTTAATTCATATTACAAGTGACGATATGCAAATACTTAATTAGTTTTAGAAAATATATGAAAAACATTATGAGTGCCTACAAAAATTCAGGAATTCCTTCCATTCCTCATGGATCTCGTCATCAGATCTTCACCAAAATTTTATGGGACCAACCTTGAAATGTTTATTCATGAATCTAAAAATAATTTTCCAAATCGACTGATAAAAGACGGAGTTCTGAGGTAACAAACATAAAAAAGGGGTGTTTTCTTGCAGCATGATTGATTAATTTTGTTACAAATTAAGTCGGATAGGTACATGTATAATATTAGGAAATGAAACATGAATATGTGTTCCATTTGACATACATTTAAAATCCGCGTAGCAAATTAATTCAGAGTTTAAAATAACAAACACCTTGGGAACAAGAAAAAATATTATTGATTATCCAGAGATCACGACACAACAAAAGTATTTGTATGAGGCAGCTTTAATTGTTGAACTGAATTAAACTCAACGCGCAAAACAAGTAGGTATCATAAAGGCAAATCTACTCGTAACTAAATAAAATAACAGATATATAAATATAAAAGAATTACTCAAATGGAAAGTAGTGTTCCCAAACGAAAGCTTCATAGAGTTATCTCATCTTTAAAATATGACAAAAACAACAAATTATAAATTACAGATTTATTGAACACTGAGTGGGTACATCTCTTTGATCTGACGATTTCACTCAAATCGACTTAGTCACAAACTAAGAGAAAAAAATTTTTCTACAAGCTTTTTATTAACTTGCATTGTATGTTTAATGTACCTATGTTTGTTCGGGTGAAATCTTCCAACTCAATTTTGAAGCAGATATCGTCAACCGATTGAGCTGAAATTTTGCATACTTACTTAACTTTGATGACAATACAATAATATGGTACCATGGAGCTGATCTGATGATGGAGCCGGGAGGTGGCCATAATAACTCTATAATAGAAAAAGCAATCCTACCGAGATTGGGCTCTTTAGAATCGTCTCAGTGAGCATTTGATGGATATCTAAAGAAAAGTACAGTCGTCTATAAAAGCTTGCCACTAAAATATCATTTTTGACAGAAACTTATTATAATTATAAATTTAAGACTCACTATATGTTTCATTTATACTTCATAATAACTACATATTTACCTTATCATGAGGCCAATAAAAAAAATGGTTCGTTAATAATTTTTTTAAGTCCAAAGTTTGAGAATCTGTCTGTTTTTCTATGACTTTCAAAAACGGGGGAAGATTGAAGCATTACTATTTCAATGTTACCCCATTGAAATTGACTGGGGAAAGATTGAAGCTTCTCGTAAATCACAATATAAGAGTAATAGATACACCTAGCACTAGTAAATAAATATAAAATCTAAAATAATACATAAATATTCAGTCAAAACTTTTATTCACACCCTATTAATCAAGTTATGAAACACGGGGTAAGATTGAAAATCGACGAACTGACCACGAAATACTGGCCTTCACAAAATAACACATTAACACGCGTCTACGCACTCCGAGCGGTCTCGGGCGACTGACTGGCGGATCCTAATAAAATGGCGGTTTAATTGATGATACCAGCATTAAAAAAAATAAAAAATTTAGGGAGTAATGTGACACTTTTTATCTTTCCCCTTTTTTCATCTTCCCCCACCTTACCTTAGCTTAAAATTTCTCTGCGTGTAATAATGCGAACAAGGCGGGGTCTCTACACGTCATAATCATAACGTTGTCACGTCGCGATAACCGGTCTTCCGTTTTGGTTCGGAAAAAATAGGCACGCGGTCGTAACCTGTCTTAGCAGTAGGTACACGCGCGTTGGTCTTTTGTGTCGTCACGTCTCATAACCTTTTTCACAAAATAACCGACTTTAACGAGAGAAAATTGTATAATTTCCGAGAAGAACTGAACGAGTTACTATAATAATACAACCAACAACGGTCTCTTAGCATATAGGTATGTTATTTGGGCAAATTTTTATTTTGTTGTCGATTTTTTTTCTCAGATTTCAATAAAATTTGGTGAGTTGGTAAAGTTGCTTCTTCTGACCATGGTAAGCCCAATTTCACAATATGTCCTTCAAATTTCTTTCTATTGAGTCACACAAAATGTACTACAGAAATTGGCCCATGGGCCAATTTTTATTATGTTGTCGAATTATTTATTTTTCATTTCGAGTTACTCATTTTGTACTAAATTTTGGTACTACAAAATATGAAATTTTGTTAAAAATCATCCATATTTTTTTTGTAACTCAATGGAAAATTTTGTAGGACATATCGTGAAATTGGGCTGACCTTGTTCAGAATAAGCAACTTTACCAACTCACCAAATTTTATTGAAATCTGAGAATAAAACAAAATCGACAACAAAATAAAAATTTGCCCATTTAACAAATCCTCCTTTTTTGAAGTTGGTTGATAAAACGAGATAACCTTCTATATTGTTTTGTTTTGTGCTACAAGTTAGACCGTCTACCGAGAAAATCATTATCTAAAGACAATAGCATAAATATGCGCGAAAGCATGTGGGTGGGGCCAATCAGACACATGCCGCCCTGATATTAATCGTAGGCACTTTTGATCAACTACTCGATCACCGAACAGGCAGAATACCACCTATTACATGGTGACATTCTCAGCTTGTAGCATCACACCATAAGCACAACAGAGGTACCAACATATTGCCCAATGCCCATGGCGCTCCCTCGTTTCAGGCCAGCGTACAGTGAACAATTCTTAAAACAATAACATACGTTGTTAAATATGCGCGAAATCATATGGGCGGGACAAAACAGACACACACAGCCCTGACTTTAATCATAGGCAACTTCATATGACTTTCAATCAAATAACTAATCGAACAGCGAACAGGCGGAATACCACCTATGGTGTTGTGTCATCCTCCAAATGGTATTTACATCCCATAAAGGCTAGTACTGAGAGGTCAACTAAATGCCAATGGTTGGTATGCGGAACTTGCCAGCGATGTGAGAAAATTCATGGAGATAATTGTCGATTTTAAGGGCCATTAAATCGATAACGTTCATCTATTGTTATAAAATAAAGGTAAAAAGGTATATACATGCGATACTATAAAGGTTTTTTTTTACATAAGTAGTGATTAGGTTATTTGAACCATTCATTTTAATCCGGTGGAATTGAACATTTCCGGGGATTAAAAATAGGTAAGTATGTAAATACTTTATATGATCGATAGTGATAGCTGACTTATTTTCTATCTCTATGCAAAAATAATACGATTTGACATTTACTTGGTATACATAATAATAATTATAAACAATTTGAAATCATATTATTAATAATAATAAAAAAGTTTCTAACATTAGAAGCAATGTCATTTTTTTTTAAATTGAGTTCCAAGTATTTTGTAAATGAACCCCAGCAACCCCATTTACCATTAATTACAAATTTATTTTAAACGTTGATACCTACGTATCTTAGCTGTCGTCACATAACACAAACAACTCTTGTGATATTTCGTTTATCCGAAGCATAAGCGCAGTACGACATTCATTCACGTTGTAACTTTGGTATTTAACCTTAATTATCATATTCATCATCAAACATACCAGTGACTTCCATTACCGATCAACTCGTAAATAGTATTTGTACAGTCGCCATCTAATATATTGCAGCATTTGCAGCTAACAATGATGGGCATTTCAGAAATAAATAGGGGCCCATTTGCTGTCTCAGATTTTGAAATTTCTGGGCTATTAAATAAAAAATAAATAAAAAAAGTGCCAAGCGCCGCTAAGGAAGTTTTGACTTCCAAAAAAAAAAGTATTGCCCAGGTTTGACAAATATATAAAGTTCCAAAAAGTTGTAGGAAAAAAACAACTTGTCAGTTCTGTGATGTTCATACAAAATGTACCAGAAAAAATGTCACAAACTGACCTTTAAAGTCCATAGCATATGTACCTAATCTAAGTTTTTGTCAAAATGCCCAAATATCTTAAGTACGAATACGTCTGTTGCATGTTTCTAGATATTTCCAACTACTCGTACTTCATTCGCTCCGATATATCGAAAGGCGACTGTACTCATAGTTCGATAGGTCGCTGTGTCGTGTTTCATAAAAGGTCGCAATAATTCTTTCTCCGTAGACATTTTTAAGAGCCAACTGTCAAATGCATTTGAATTCATTAAATGGTGATGGGTAAAGGGATGTGATGTAATAATAATGATTAAATATTAGGTAAGGTACAACAGAAGTACCTAGTACCTACCATCGTCTATGCCAGAATATGCAATTTATGTAAGTACTAATGTACTTCTTCACTCTTCACTTCGTCACTTAATAGTGATTTGATTGTTAATTCATAGACTACATCCACTCGCACTTCAACTTCAAGGAATCACGTTGGACTAGGGATTCATGTCTTTCAATTGGGATTTGTAATACTCACTTATATTAACGTCAGTATAGGGATCAACTATAAGTAACTACATTAACTTTTAAATCTCAAATTATATTTTAATTTTATTGACCTTGTCATTTCGTCTTTACCTAAAACCAAAAGATATCAAAGAAGGCACGCAAATAATAAGATTTATAGGTATCTTAAATTAACCGATTTTAATAACATTTATAAAAAATAGGACTAGAGAGCATTGCCTAACCTATATTTGTGTGCCACTGCTGGGCGAAGGCCTCCCCTCTCTTGCTCTACTCGTCTCTATTCTCGTTACTAAATGCATCCAAGTATAGCCCGCCATCTTCTTTTCGGTCTGCCTCTGCTCCGGTAACTTTGCGGTGCCCAATCGGTGATTATTCTGGCCCATCGTTCCGGATGCATGCCGCAGACATGTCCAGCCCAGTCCCACTTCAGCTTTGCGGTCTTATGTTTACAACGCGTGTTTTGGAACGCAGTTCGGTGTGTCTTATATGGTCTTGTCTACGAACATCTAATATGCTGCGCTCCATTGCTCTCTGGCAAACTTTGAGCTTGGTCTTTTGAGCTTCGTCAGTCAATGACCAAATTTGTGCTCCGTAATAGGTTAGAACAGAAAGAATACACACATCGACGAGTTTGCGTTTTAGCTCGAGAGCATGGTTGCCCTTCATTAGTGCTTTCATGGACCAGAAAACATATCTTTTATTGCTCATGCAACGCGATTGTGTTGACAATATAAGACAAAATCGAATGCTATATCGGTTGAACCACGCCTGCTAGGATGTCAACAGCTTGACGGTCGATCACAATACGATCTCTCAGATCAAAGAATATAAAATATACAAGCAGGTAGAGTTAAATATAAATTACTAGTAGAGTAAAAGATTTGTCCTCTGGCTTGAAAATTGTTGAACAAAAAAAGGATACTTGGAATTAGTGAATCGCACCTTTAGCCAGTTGTTATAGTTGTCCCTGATGAAGAGCTCCATAAGAGTTTGAAACCTGTCGGGATTTTTCTGCAATTTTTTTACGTGAGTTTAAACAGTTTTTTATTATTAAATTGTTATAGTGTCTGACTCTAAAATAGTAGTAGATTAAATAGACCAAACATAACTGTGTTTCTTAAAAAAAGTCATAGAAGTAACCTGATTTCAGATTCTAATTTTATCAGTTTCCCATTTGCATGAGTTTAGTTTCTTATTTTATTCCCTATACTATTTTATGATAACGTCCCTAGGTCCCTACTCGTATGTGTTTTGCACTAAGAGTAAGACACAACACAACAGGGACTCAAGGACAAATAAAAATACGAATCACTTATTTCCAGTAGAATATTTTTATCAGCTTAGGTATAGTTGATGGCGGCTTAAGAACTCTTTTCCCCTAATAGTTATTGAATTAAGTTTCAATATAATAAAAGCGCATCTCACCTATACTGTAGAAATAAATATATTGAATAGAAAAATTGTATGGTCCTTAAGCAAATTGGAGTAACTATAAATTACGTTAATTTATACTTTTTATAAAGTCTATTCTTTGTTGTTAAGATTACGAATGCTATTCAAATATACGATCCAATATACTATGTAGAGTTTGTATGAATAAGTAGTAATAACCAGTGACGCTTCTGTTACTGTTAACTCTCTGTTCAGATCATCAGTAATTGATGGGATCAAAATCTTAGACAAATGGTGTTCATAGGTGACGAAGGCGGTGAAAGCGAACGCAATTCTATTGTGAATCTGATTGATTTGATAGATAGACGGCCATCATTCAGCCCATTGTTTCGTTTCCGGCGGCATTTTGATTTGCGAAAACTTTAAATTCGTAATTGAAACCTTTGGTTTGGAGATGAGTTGTTAACAATTTGTTGCGGACGTTGTTTCGTTAGCAGTTGTATTTATGTAATAAAAATAGAAGACGTGGTATAGCGTCAAATATGGCAATAGTAGTTGGAAAAATAGGCTTGGGTTAAGTCAGCATAAGGCGTGCCACGGTTGCTTATCGTGGTGTACGGTTAAGTACGTACAATCTAACTCTAAAAAGACGTGAAAATGTAAAAATTCAAAGAATCGAGCAGTATCCCAACTCGTGCCGTCTGTCCATAAAGCTACCGAGTCCTATGCAAAAACCATTGACATTTTTCAACCACTTTTTGATACAACGAATGTTTGGAAAGTGACCAATGATAATACTGAATTACTGATACAAAATATCACATTAACACTATTTTTAGTGTCACTCTGTTGACTCCATCCTCTCTTCTATCCTATCCTATAATCGAATCCTAGATAAGGATTCAATTTTACAAGATCCCGATTCCAACTTTAACGCTGACAGTGATGGGTCTTACTTTATGAATAGGAACGCCAAGCAAGAATAATTTTGTACATTGACTTGCCATTACCTCCCTATGTGCTATCCTATCGCACGCGCATAAATATAATGCTGTCGCGCTCGCCACTCATCGGACAGTGTCAGTCGGCGCGAGATAGTAATGACGGGTCAATGTACGAAATTCTTCGTGCTTAGCGTCTCTGATTTAGTTGCAATGTCAATTACCTGGTAGACTGAGCCGTACGCGTCTCTTCAAAGATTAGGTAATGATTTCGTACAGCGGATTTAGTTGAATTCGTTTACGCTGACAGTGAATGTACCTTCTGGTAGCGATGCCGAAGTCACTCGTAGCCTGAGCCGTGCGCGTCTCGGCAGGCATGCCCGGATTGGGCAAACGGGAGCCACGCTTGTCATGCAGCACGAAAACTCCGTGCCACCGAAATCACCAAACTAATTCCTAATACACATGACTGCACGAAGAAGGTACTCTTAAGGTAAGGTAATGGCTAGGTGACAATTTTAGTAGTTAGTTTTGGTTTTGCAGATACACCATCCATAAATATAAACTTCTACACGTAAATAAGTTGTATTTAAAAAGTAAGTTTCAATGGGTACACTACGTTACTCTGTGGTTTTAATTGTCCGAAGCCATCATTATTCTTAATTTTCATAACTCCGAAAACCTCGGGAAAATTTCTATTTATTTTTGGATCCATACCACCTTATTATATTATATTGCGTAACATATATCATCTACAGCAATAACGTTTCTTTAGCGATACGCTTATACGATATAGGTACGATCGCGTTTGTATTTATAAAAGTTCGGAATAAAGATGCATTTGGCACAAATAAATAATTACGGAATTTTTGGGTTTACCCGTCCTTGCCGACCCATATTGCTCGGGTTATTGGTTGGATCACGTCGGGTTGGGTTATGTTTGCATCTTGCGGCAATGAGATCCCAACGACATCAGGTTATAATTTAGCTCAATTGAAGCTATATATTTCTGCAAGACAAATGTTCTAGAAAGTAGATAAGAATTCCAGATATCGATAAGCTTTCTTTTAATCATAAGAATCTACCGAATATAAAATCGAATAGTCGCATTCCGTTACATAAAGCTGATGGTATGTCATCAGGCGGGCTAAATCGATTCAAATCGGAAATCTGGTACACGTTCATTAATATCGATCAATAATTCACACCGAATCAATCGGACAATCGTTGCGAAAGAAGTAAGAACGTGCTCGGGACGAGCGGTAAGTGTGGGAAACACCAATTCGTGTCGAGTTTAGCCTATTGCCGACGTCTCAAAAAGACTTATGTGCCGTTATACAGTGTGTCCCTGGATTATGTGCACGAATAAATAGGGTTGACACTAGATAATACAACTTAATCGACAAAAAAAGCTCTACTTCTATCTTCTTTCTTCTTCTTTTGATTTTTGAAATAAACCTCATTTAAATAATTAAGAACGTATAATATGAAATAATAATTTGGGGTGATAGGCACCTTATTTTAAGTGAAACGTAATACTATTTCGAATTTAGACAAAAACGAACACAAAATTCTTAAGACAAAAACCTGCTATTTTGTATTTGTTTTTTTTTTTACTTTTTATATTTCATTAATTTTAGCAATTTTTTGTGATTACAGTTTTGTTTACCTAATTGTTTCAAAGTAAAAGAACCCATAGGAGGCAAGATATCTTGCTTTGTTTGGGTAATTTCCACCGTAAACAATAATACATTTTAATCAGAATAAAATATTATATTTATTTTATAAAATTGCAACTAGTTTCATCCTTATTCGCTTGTGCACTTTATCCTGGGACACACTGTATTCAACCGTACGTATTACCTTTTTCAACATTACTTCCAACGTGTTATTAGATACACTATAATATGTTGTGTTGCCAACATATTGGTTTACTAAAGCGGTTATTCGGTGCTTTAGAGTGTTTTCGTTTGCGTGAGTAGTAATTAATGGGTTAATTTTGCAATAGTTTTTAGTTCCACGGTTGTATCTCTCGTTGATTTAATTGTTATCTATTCATATGTGTTAACTGCTAAATTTTTCACGCCTCCCTATAATTTATTTTTAAGACCATGAACGTAACAAAAGTCTTAGACCGTCAACGCAAGGTAATGTAATGAATAGTTTAAGTCTAGCTTCATTGTGATATTAAAATTATTTAATTTTTATTTGACGATGCGTTTGGCGCGGTTTGTAGAGCACATGCCTACTGAGCCGGCGGTCCCGGGTTCGAATTCGAATCACGGCCAGGACAAATATTTGTGTGATGAACTGGAATATTTAAGCTGGGATCATGGTTGTTCTATGTATTTAAGTATGTATATCGTCGTCTAGTACCCATAACTCAAGCCTTCTTGAGCTTAATTTGGGGCTAGATCGGTTTGTGTGAGTGTGAGGTTGTCCGATATTAATTATTTTATTTATTTATTTAATCAGTCAAATGAAGTAAATTATTGCAATTGTGTATTTTTGTTATAAATTATAAACAGTTTAAAAAAAACTGCGCAAGCAAATCAAATGAAAAAACTCATGCATGCGGTTTCTTTGAGTCGATACATAAGTAGCATCGTTAATAATTATCTAATTATACACATAACAAATAATTGTTGAACATGATAACAGATTATCTGCTTTCTTCGTAGTCCGCATATAGCGCACATTACAGGCATTCACTCACATTATATAAATAGAATTACGCAGACAAACGGAAAGGGAAGCGGCGCGCACGCACCTCGTGTGCGTGTCACTGGAACAATGCAATTCAGAAGATGAAAGGATTTAACAGTGTATGAGCCAAATGTACACTTAAGACCTTTCGTTATCCAACGGCAGATCAATCAAACAAAAAGCTACAAAAAATACCGCCCAGAAGATTAAGGATTTAACAGCGTACGAGCTTTAAGTACACTTAAGACCTTTATTTCTGCAACAGCGGAACAATCTAACAATGAAAAACAATAACTTTTTACGACAGGATTTGACAATTGTATTCTCAAAATACGTTCGCTTTTATTTATAGAGCGATGTTTTACCACGTTGTCGAGAAAGTTGCTGAAAAAGATTACTGAAGAATGGAAGTAATGGCTTAATTAGAGCTCTGCATTGTTGTTACGGGTGAATCAGAAGATGCTACGAAATTAAAGACATTGTATACAAGTTAACATAGGTATTGGTTATGAAAAAAGCGAGTAAAGAAAGTTATTACCTAAATTACTACACCGAAATTCAAAGCCATGGAACAGCTTGTGGTCCCTTATCCCATTAAAGGGAAGCGTCCAAGAAGGCGGAGCCCGCTAAGATGGTCTGGCCGGCATTTCATTCTAGGTAATCCGTAGGTCGCGGTCGCTGGTCGTCTTCGCCGGTCGCGGACGTGTGTCGCGGGTGTCGCGGTCGCCAGGACCCGAATGCCTCCAAGTTGCAAAACACTGTTAGACACATGGTTACCCGACTCTCACTAATGTGGGAATAGACGCGAGAAGGATGTTGGCATGGTATCCTATCCTATCTTATCTCCACTCCGAAACATTGTTTCCCATCTGTAACGTTTCGCCATATTTTAATTTGTCTGAAAGTATTTTTTTCCTGGAACCTGTAGGATTTTATAATCATCGTTTTATTGAACCCATTAGGTTAGGTTAGGTTTGTTTTATAATTATTCTGAAAAATTTACAGATTTGGATAAAAAATGGCTCCCGGACAAATTGGGATGGGAAACAAAAATTAGTGTTTCAGATAGTTAGCTGTTGGCATAGATTATCACCAAACAAACCTACATCTGCAGTTTCAGTAAGTACCTACCTATGTACAACAACTAACCAGAGAGGCACAGAGTGAATTATGGACCCGACAAAACATCGACAATCTGTTAACAAACTCATAAACAAAAGTGTTAAAAGACATTTCACACGCCCTGCCATTTTTGTTACTTGAACTTTCATAATGCCTATAATACCTACGTATCATCGACGCAATATCTAATAAAAATGTCGACCTCAATTGATGGTAGGAACACAAACGAGCTATGACGATTTCGCCATATAGCCTAAATTGAACGCATTACCTACATTAATTTCGCGTCGTACTTATTTGACATTTGAAAGAAGATACCCATCGCAGTTCCACCTATTGACCTCAAATGGCAACTAAGATTAGATTATTTGAATTAAGTTTTCTCGTGATTTGCAAATTGTTTGCTTCAATACCAGGCACTCAGAAAATCAAAAGGGTTCTATAGAACTCCCATTATAGTATGATGACGATGTAAGATGCACACTATTCGTGTTGTTACTAACCTGTACACACCTCAGCAATAAAACATTACATTGTTTCGATGATCTATGTTTTATTCAGTCACTAGACAGCTGAACAATAAATTATTAAGCAATCATTATTAAGCAAAAATTTTAATAGCACTTAAAGTGCCATTGAATGGGTTTGCTGCAAATTGCAATGCTACAAAAACAGGATTTTAGCAGTCAATTCGTAAATATAAAATTATTCAACAGTTGGCATTCTTTAGGATTCCATACACAAGACGTGGACAAATTAAATATTATATACTGTTTTCAATAATTTAAAGAGGTCCGATACAACTACAAAATTAGCGAGCTCTGTTCTCCATAATTTATGTAAAAATATTGTAAATTTAGATATAATTTAATTCCAGTGACTTTATTTTTACATGCCATACGATAAATAAACAATTTAATTCGAAACATAGGTGATAATAGTATGATACAAGTGAATGCCCACATTTCTCTTACCTCATTGTGCATGCAAAATGAAACTGCAGTGAGAGTGACCTCGCGGTCGGGTCGCGGAGAAGGTCGGCCGGCTAACCCGACAATATCAACGTAATTACACCGCATTCACCTTTAAAAAATGCCGACATCTTTATGATTATGCTCATTTGGAATAATGATTATTTGTTTATGAATTTTTAGCCAGTCTTAACAGGTAGGTAAGGTACTCAATGTAACGCCGCAGTAATACAATGTTTATTTTCGATACAATTTACGTTGCGTCATCTTGACGTGAAAATCTACGTCGTGCAACGTGGAATTTCACAGGCATGCCGTGAAACGTGCCAAGGGTAGATAAACCAAACCTACTTTTATGTAAGTATGGTTAAATAATGAAAGTGTTCGTTAATATATTATTTTTTGTCGGGTACTTAAAATTTAAATCAATCGAGATTTAAGAAACCCCGATCAATTTCTTTTATATATTTTTGTTCCTAGGGAGCCCTCATGGACCTTACGAAATCCATAGCTTAACATGTGTCAAATACTCTCAACCTGGAATATATTGTGCTAAATCACGTACTTCACGATGTGTCTCTAACTGTAGCTGACACGACGGTAACAAGCGGGGTACTTCCGTAGAATGGCATACTGTCGCAAGACGTCACATTCCCGTAGAAAGTTCACGTCGCAGTCGCAGCCCTTTGCGCATCAGCATGCTTCGTTGTGAAATTGCCATTCAAATACCATTCAAAGGGTCATAGGGCATGCCGAAATCTACCACCTCTATTTGTAGTCACCTTAATTATAGTGTACTTTATAATTTGGTATGAACGTCATTTGTCGATCGTAATTAAATCAGGTAGGTATTATGATTTGTTTTAGGCGTTTTGCTCTGTAACCGTTTTTTTTAGGATCTGTAATATCTGTTTAAAATATTTCTGGCTTAACCTAACATTGGTGTGACTGCTGATAGTTTCTGTTTGACTTTATCAGTCAACCGTTATTGTACTATTCTGGATTGTGATATACATAAAAAAACTGCCTCAAAGAATCCCAAAAACTGTATGGTTCCCATGTTTTTAACGTGTGAAAGAAAGGGCATTCATAGAGTCCGATTCCGATTAAGGCCGGCAACGCACTTGTGTGTGAGTCCTCTGGTATTGCAGGTATCTATAGGTGACGGTAATCGCTTTACATCAGGAGATCAGTTTGCTCCTTTGCTATGACATAAAAAAAAAACCACTAGCTTGTCTAGTTTAGAGTATTTGAGAACCTTCTCTGAAATAAGTCAATTCTCCTCCTGCTTGCCCATGGATTCCTTTTACTAGTGTATAAGTAGAGTAGGATTATAACTATTAGTCGATTCGGAATAGGATGAACGGTGATACATAGGTATGGGTGTAGCTTGACTGACCCGCGGGCCGCGGGCGCGCTTTCTCCCGCGGTATATCACGACCCCTCCCAGCCACTTCCGCGTTTAGCGCATCTTGCTCAGGCCCTGAGACTAGGACCTAGATTTTAAGTTTTTGGTTTAGTGATGTTGCCTAAGAAACTAGAAGTTCCAGGTTCAAATCACTACATTACTTAAATAATGCCATAAATAAAGACGAGTATACACCGTAGCACATTTTGCGCTGTTCAGCTTAGAAGTTCACAAACTATTTTAACTCTTATGCCCTACTCGAAATGCCCTACTCGAAACAGCATGGGTTCTTTGACTATGCATTTGTAGCACGATGAGTTCATATGTAACAATACCATTAAGAAGAGGAAATGAAGAAGGGAAGGAAATAATTACAGCTCAAGGTGCGTAGGTAATCTCGGTGGAGATTAAATTGCATACGTTATTATTTATTATGTTGCTTTAATGATATCGAACTTTGAGGTACTTAATTTTACTATTTGTTGATTTAAAACTTCATATCACATACTCTATTATAGGTGGGTAGCTCTCAATATTAATCGTTTCTTTATTAGCGTCGCTAACTCTGAAATTCACTTAATGCTGAAATTGCGTATGCAATTTTGCTGAAGCTAGTTTACGCTAATATTCAAATTTTGGTGCAAAATTGATGTGCTAAAGTAAAAAAAAACTGACTCCCACATTACTCGGGTAAACAGAGGCAACTCCTCAACAATAGGAGTCATTTACGTGGCTAATCATTATACTAACAAAAACATGATCTGTAAATAGAACGATTACATAAAATATCTGATGTCAGAATATTTTTTCCACAGAAATAAGATAAAAACTGTGAAGTGTGCAATCTCTGAACCTAACCTACGTAGTACGTATATGTTAGGTGCCCGACGAGTCTACAACGACTTTTCGGTATCTGGTAGTGTTACATTGAACTAAACTTCAATGCAATTAATCATGTATTCGAGATTCAAGCATTCACATGCCATATTCAATTTGCTGACTGGACTTGACATTATGAAATTACATCATGAGTCAAGTCATTTTGATTTCATTATAAGATATTCTTAAATGCAATAAGACCTGTTGAATACCTTGCATCAATTCCAGGCAACTATAGTGTCTTTGTACAAGTGTCAGCAGTTGGTATCATATACTCATTACTCGAATGAGGCAATCGAGAGTCTCTGTTTAATGTATTACACTGGTGTAAGTTACTCAGAGATGCTAATCAATGACTAGGTACCGCGTACTCTTAAATGAATGTGATAATTAGCGTGATGTGCGGTATGGGTAATAAATATGAGTACGTACAAATAAATTTATATTACATAAAAGTTCAAGCACATACAATTATTTCGCAATGATTCTCTTAGGTACTTTAGCACTATAATTGTGCTAAAGGCGTAATCTTGATATAAATGGCGGAAAATTATCCAAACCAAACCATGCAAGGATTGCAATCAATCAGACCTCTTCCTAATGTGGGAGCAAAGGAGTTGCCTAAGCAACCGGGCGAGCCATCCGCAACCACTTTGATGTCGCGCAGGCAAGGGTCAGGCCATTCATTACTCGAACGTTTGTTTTAAATCACTTTTATAGGACACGTCTTTTTGTCGAAATGCCTGATTACTTTCATTATTATATAAAATATATTTAATTATAATGAACATTCAAATTAAGTTATAAAATAATAAGAAAAGATAAGTATATAAACTTTACCCATTTCACCACCCTAACTCCCAAGCAACCTATCGAAGTTTTCCTTATGCTTTGTGTGTCGATCTTTATATTGTTTTATTTGAAAGGCTTTACACCTTAGCCACCAGGTAACTTCATTATCAATTTTTCTTTAAGATTTGCCCTTTTGTAATTGTAAACTTTAAGTCTCCTGATGGTTGTATGGCTGCATGAACAGTACCTAGTACCTAATCGACCTAAATGGTGTTAAAATGAAACTAGGGTGGATGGGCCTGGGATTGAGATTTTTTTTAATAAATACAAATTTATAATCAAAATAATCTTAAATGATTACAAATGAAGCGAAAATTGAAAAAAATAATGATTCGGATAGGATTCGAACCTGCGTTTCCAACGGCATTCCGGGCCAACACTGGCGTCCTCCCAATCTAAATCTTTACGGTAGATGTAATCAAGTCTAAATCTTTACGGTAGATGGCGCTACGATGCCACCCTAAGGCATGTCGAAGCAACTGGTTGAAAAATTCAATGGCTCTGACATCTGATTCGGTGGTCCAATTAGGAGGACGCCAGTGTTGGCCCGGAAAGCCGTTGGAAACGCAGATTCGAATCCTGTCCGAATCATAAAATTTTTCAATTTTCGCTTCATTTGTAAACATTTAGTTTACGTTAGCAGACGTTACTGCTTTAATAAATAATAATAATAATAAACAAAATAATCTTTTTAAACATAATCTTCAAGGCCAAACAGGACCTTCCTAACTTATTGAAATCATCACCGACTGATACAGTCTTTTCTTTAAGGAACATAGTCACAATATAGATATTAATATGACAATAAAGATAAGATGATTCCTATTATAGAACTATACAATCGTGCGTGCTCGACCTCCAAGGCGATGGTTAAATATTAAGTTAATGTGGGATTGTTAGAGGTTGTTGATGAGGGCATTAGTGAGGCGGTAAGGAGCGGAGGAGGGGATCCTAGTGATGAACTCTCTGGGGAATTTTCTCGACTAGGTAGGTAGGTAATCCAATAAACCAACAAAGCAAAATAATTTTCATTTATTGACGCATAAACCTCTTATTTGGGACGTCGTCGCGTATACAGGTAAAAAATTATCCTTAGATCAGACTATGATGGGACCACTGATACAAAAAATAAATAAATTGCAGACTGGAACTGTAAATATTCCGACCGATAGAGATGGCTATATAGAGGCAATATCTATTAATCCCCTTTAATTTTGTCTATATACAAATTCCTAAACGTGGAACGTGCAGTTACAGTTTTTCTTGATTTATTACCCTTTCTTTATTATGACTTTTATAATCGTGAGTAGTTTAGAAGCGTAAGGTGTTGAATTGATGATATGTAATTAATTGAATCAGGCGTTACTTTGCGGAAATCCATATTAATGAAAATAATAATATTGCTTTGCTATTCCGCGATATAA
This sequence comes from Apotomis turbidana, assembly GCA_905147355.2. NCBI lineage: Eukaryota > Metazoa > Arthropoda > Insecta > Lepidoptera > Tortricidae > Apotomis > Apotomis turbidana. The sequence continues at coordinate 18,215,910 of LR990284.1, read as the reverse complement.
TATCGTGCCAGTTAAATTTTTGCTAACCCGTTATACTTATTTGCGTATTTTTCCACGCATCCATGCATTTAATGGTCCCACCCTCCCACCACGATAAGAAAAATATTTTTTTCTTGTCAATATATTTTATTATATCTTATTAATATATTTATTTGCGTATTTATTTTTCTTATCGTGGTGGCAGGGTGGGATCATTAAATGCATGTATGCATGAAAAATTACGCAAATAAGTATAACGGGTTAGCAAAAATTTAACTGGCACGATATTATATCGCGGAATAGCAAAGCAATATTATTATTTTCATTGATGATATTTGAAGCCAGATTATCTACATGACCTACCGATTTGGCACCCGACAGGAAACCCTTTAAAAAACTTCAAGCCGTTGGGCCTGTAGGTTAACTGAATTATTCCCGTGCAGCAGACTTCTACTCCAGCACATCTTGCTGCGACGTTGCTTGTTGCGTCACATAGTATCACTTGTCTTTCTCTCACTTTATTAAAAGGAAAGAGACAAACCAAATAGTCGAGTAACAAAGACTATGTGTCTCATATAGGCCTGTCCCGTCCCATCCCTGGTCGCGACGCCCGCGGCGCAACGTCACGTTTGTGCCGGCACCCACGACTGTCTCATATTGCCGTCACGATCACCGCCTCTGAGTACTTACTCGTACCTACAACCAGATTTTATTAAGATATTGATTCAATTCAATCTCATTTACAAAGAAGGATGTTTTGTTATTTGCATGTCAACCTAATCTAAACATTCCAGTGAAACTACATTGGAAAGGTTAGATTGGGGTTAATTTTGTTTCATATGGAGAAAAGATGCAGCTTGGTTAGTCCCAATTTTACATGTGACCGCTTAAAACTAAAATTGAGTTTATTAGACAATTCGTCAATAATCGATTCGAAGTATATAGTATAGGTATGGGTGTGCAGCTCGACTGTTAGAATATGTATGAAATAAAATCGTTTTATTGAATATACCACTGCTTTAAAATATCTATACTATTATCAATTAACAAGCAAAAATTACCTTATCAAGTCTTAAATATCATCCTATATTAAATATCTGTACCTACATGCATTGAACGATATAAGTAAATCAAACTAGCTTTATGACTTTGATCGACCGCCGCTGGCAATAATCGTACCCGAGAACACCCAGTAGTTCCATCTCAATTGGACCAACATTAATAATATAATCACATCTAATCGCTTCTACGCTTGCCAAAAATTATTGGACGATCCCCGTCGTTAAGAAGCGCCTCGGGGTACTATTATGAAATCAAATAATTTAAATCGTGTTGCAACGACGGAGCTAGCTATCCACGACCTTCGGGAGCCGTGAGAAGCGCGGCCGCGCGCTCAACATTGTCTCGGTTAAATAATCGACAACATTGCAACAAACATCGGAGGTTTGCGTGCGTCAATACGTTATTCAATTGACAAATTGGTGATTGTTCGGCAGCAGGGGTTGCGGGGTCGTAACATGACGTACAACTACAATGTTGTTAAAAACTTCGAGCAAAATCCATTTGTCTGCTCAGTGTGACTTGCGGTTTTTACAAAATAATCAATAAATAATATAAGACAACATCACGCACATTGACCTAACCTAGTCCCAAATTGAGCTCAAGAAAGTTTGTGTTATGGGTACTAGACGATGATACATATACGTATATAGGTAAACTAGCGACCCTCCCCCCCGGCTTCACACGGGTGCAATGCTGATAAATTATACATGTATTATACTATACATATAAAACTTTTATCTTGAATCTAAACTGGAATCACCCTATCTATTAAAAAACCGCATCAAAATCCGTTTCGTAGTTTTAAGAGGCCTTATTCCTTTTAAAAAATATTTTTTTCATACTACGACAAATCTAATGATAATTTCAATCAATTTTTTGAAGTGAATAACACTTTTCTCCGAGTTATAGGTAGTAACGTAGCTATTTCATGCTTTTATTGCGTGCAGTCGAAAATAAGTAGAAAAACCTAATTTTCCGCATGAATTTTGTCAAATTCGAGTAGTTTTTGAAACAAAAATTATCAATGAAAAATTCAAACTATAGGTTTCTAATATATACCAATAAATCCCAATAGCCCTGTTCTAGGTATTAACATCAATAATATGTTAAGAAACATGTTTGATCATAGAGAAAAATGTCTAAAACAATCAGCATTTTAAAAGGAATAAGGCCTCTTAAAGATCAAAGCAATAGGGGCAGACAGACAGACAGACAGCTGGAAGCGACTTTGTTTTATACTATGCAGTGATATATACTTAAATACATATAACACAAACACAAATATTCAGTCGCCAAACCCTTGCCGGGATTCGAACCCAGGACTGTCGGCTCTGTATAGGCATCTGTACTACTACTGCGCCAACCACGTCGTTAAAAACATAAGATCTCTTCCCCCAGGTAGCTTTCAATTTTTGTTTAAGCTTTGATCTTTGTATTTAAGGCTTAAATAAGAAATTGTAGTGTACCTACCCACATTAAAAAAAAGAAACATTAGGTACATGTTTCATAAATTTATAAAAAAAACTAACAGCGCCCTCTCTCGCTTGCTCGGTCACCACTGTAGAGTGGTGCGGTAAGATGTAAATATTAACGTATTCACTTAGAGGTCGCTAAGGTGTAAAAACCTTTCAAATAAAACAATGCAAAGATCGACACACAAAGCGTAAGGAAAAATTCGTCAGATCTTCCTGGAGCTAGGGTAGCGAAATGGTTAACGCGCCGGACCGGCAATTCAGAGGTACCGGGTTCGATTCCCGATCACTTCCCCCAGGTAGCTCTTTTTTAAATTTCTCTTTAAACTTTGATCTTTGTATTTAAGGCTTAAATAAAAAAAAAATGTGGTGTACCTACCCACATTAAAAAAAATGAGACATTACATGTTTCATAAATTTATAAAAAAAAAAAGATATATTTGTTTATGTAATTTGTGAATTTTGCATAAAATGCATAAGAAGGCGTGTCTAGGTATGGTTAGTATTTGTGCATTCAAGCAGCAGTATATAATATCTATTGTGAAAAAAATATTAGAAACTAGCTTTTGCCTGCGACTACGTACGCGTGGAACTTGATAAAAGGGATTATTAAAAGCGCCTAAGCAAATGTAAGAGCAATTTTGCTTTTGGTCTAATAATTACATTTCCTACAGGGTCGCCGCACCCCAACAGAAATGTTCACTCACTTTTCAATCGTTTTAGGTATAATTTCCAGGATGAAAACTATCCTATGTCCTTCCTCGGATCTTAAACTATCTCTATGCCAAATTTCATCAAAATCGATTCAGCGGTTTAAGCGTGAAGAGGTAACAGACAGACATACACACTTTCGCATTTATAATATTAGTATGGATTGCTGTCAAAATACACAATAGCCGGTAGTTGCAAGATCTGAACTCCTCACTCTTTTTCACACCTGTAAACGCCTCATTTAGTAATTTAATCACCTTACGTCACATTCCCGTAATATTCACGACTGTAACAGGATTATGCATACTAGAATCAGAATTATCTCGACCAATCAGAAGCACGTTAATTGTGGGAAAGCTTTAATAATGGAGCCCGGAAAGAAAGTGAGATCGCTGTCGGCCCGGCGAGATGCCTAGAGATCTCAGTGTGGCAACTAGAATATAAGCTAACTATAAGGTAGACCGTAACTTTTCACCGACGTGCTGTAGACGGCGCCACTATAGCGAGGGTCGGTCCTATATAGGGCTGCCATCTGTTAATTTGCCGAACCCGGACAAAGACTTAAAAAACCCGGACATTTGGCGTAAATCGCATTTTTCGCCCGGACGTGTCCGAAAATAATATTATTAAAAAACAATCGCTTTGTTTTTCATTCACATAAAAAGTGTCCGGGTTTTCCACGGACACTGTTCGAAAACCCCCCCGGACGGCCGCCGGACGGCCCCCGGAAGGCCTCCGAACTAGGACAAATCCGGGCAAACCCGGACGGATGGCAGCCCTAGTCCTATACCACACTAATATTATAAAGGCGAAAGTTTGTGAATGTGTGTATGTTTGTTACTCTTCACGCTAAAACGGCTGGACCAATTTTGAAAAATCTTGGTATGAAGGTAGCTGACACCCTGGATTAACACATAGGCTGCTTTTTATGCCGAAACATGTAGTATTCCCGTGGGATATGCGGGTAACACCGCGCGGCGCAGCAAGTATTTCATAAGGCGCTTAGACCCCAATCGTAATCGTATAGTGTGGCTTACTCGGTAGCCTTACGGCTGTAACTGTAACCGACATCGTGATGCTAGGCTGTAGGCAGTCGCACTGCCCCCGCTGAACACACAATCTAGTTCCCTATGTACCTAGAAGCTTTCCCTAGATGGCGCTAATGTGTTAGAAGTTAAAAAAGGTGTATTGAACTTCATGGTTTCAATGGTGAGGGGGTCATTATTTCGCCATGCGGCGCTACCACTAATTTTAGTACAGTTGTCACGTTGATGACCGGGAGGTAGGTAAAGAAGGAAAGCAGGAACGGAAGAAGAGACAGGAGACAGGGCAGAAGGAGGTATTTATTATATTAATTAATAAAGGCACCTGCGAACAAGCAGATACAGACTTAAGTTCTAGATTTAGGTTAAAGAGATATTGACATTAAAACGGTTATGAAATACATGGGAACTTACGTTTACGTGCCTTGTCTTTAATTTAATAATATATCTGAATCCGACAGAATCCAGCAACTAGAACTTTAGAAAATCACAGCACAATAGCACAGTTTTTGGATATATAGAACACTTGTGAGGGTAAGGTAAATTATAGACTGTTAAATATAATGAATTGAGGATGAGCTGGATTAAAAATAGTCTTGCAGGTATCTGTTCAGCTCGAAAGCTCTGAATAGAATGAATCTTTTAGACATGTAACGAACAAGTGTGGAATTTAGAATGAATTTTGAATATGAATGTTTATTTTTAAGATAGAGTGTGTAACCAGACAGTCCAAAAAGTTATCAAGAACGAGTTGTAACGCAACACGTTACACAGTGATAGCTGGAGTGACATGACAAAGCATCAGTCACGTTTTGACTTGATGCGAGTGTGAGTGATAGATGCTTTGTCACTTATTTATCACGTGATAAACGCAACCATTATAGGCCACCTGGACACTTAAAGATGGCTATAGGATTCCTTTTTACCCGATTATGATACAGAAAAAAAATACGTGGGAGAAGTTATCTAGAACCCTTTTTCTTAGAAGTTGGTGTAAGATAACGTTGTATAAGCATTTGTAATCTTCTTGAATTATTGGTCCATGAGCTAATTAACATTTGAGTAGCGAAATGACATCCTAGTAAGTACTCGTAAGTATGTTTTTACGACAAGACCCCCCGAGCGGAAATAGCATAATTAAATCTGCGGCTTAGATATGTCATAATTTGCCGTGAGATGGAATTTTACAACATGTTGCTTAAAGTTCAAGCGAATCTAAAAGGACTAACCTCGGTTCGTTTCTATTACTGAGGAAGAAATCGACGTTTCTAATGGCACCTGCCTGAAATATCTCCACTGGATATCCTTTAAATGAGATATATCGCATAATGCACCCTATATAATTTTGCCGTAAATCTAGCCACTTCAAAGTTAGGCTCTAAAAAGGGAGTGAGGATTGTGAAGCCGTTTAGTGAGGTAGCTAAATTCTTTTAAGCGATCACAAGTCTTTCTTAGGCAGTATAGACTATGTGATGTCTTATTGACTTCTAATTATTTTTCGTTGAATGTTTATAATTTCTTTAAAAAATCATTTTGAAGAATTGCATTTTTTTGCAGCCGTAAACTATTCGAGATTGTTATTAAAACAAACTTAACCTAACCTAATCAATTTCAAATCAATTCGACTTAAGTAAACTGACTTAAGTAATAAGGATAGTTTTAGAGCTGCGCCCGATTGAGCGATCTTCGCCCCGCCGGCCGGTTCCCACGCTCCGCTCATCTGTTATCAGCACTATCGGAGCATCGAGGCACCCCTGAGAGAGCTCAACCTTTTGAGCTTCTTGCTTTTGAAATTTAGAATATTTATGATTGCTGTAGGTGGTACATCGGACGAGCACGAACTCTGTGACAGGTTGTGTTGTTAAGCGGGGCTAGCATAAATATAATGCCGCGACTTCACTTGTCACGTGACTCAGCGTCACATGTCTTACTCGAACGGCATTGAAAGGAAAGTGACAGGCATATTTGTCGCGCGGCAAAGAGTCGCGGGTCACAGTTATGCTAAACGTGAAGGATCCGTTCTATCTAGAACTCTATACTCATTATCAATATATGCTTTTTATTTCAGTTTCAGTTTCGTTGTCCAAAAGCTGAAATTTTTGATGATATTTGAAAAGGTCGCGCCACGTGTCATTAAGACATGGGCACCGGTAGCAGGGTGCAAGGGGGTGTACACGCACCTCCCTATAAGAAAAAAATATGTATGTAGAAAAAGATTAAGATTTTCATTAGTAGGTAACCATCATAATGTGAAGGGACAGATGCAACCCCCCGAAAAAAGACAGCCATATCATGTATAACGAGTATTAAAATTTAAGCATTTTCCCTTCCAGAGCTTTTTTTTTTTTCAATTTAGATTTGCGAAAATTTTCCACCATGAACTACGTTTTAATACTGTAAATCGTATACACCTAAAAGCTGATCATAATCAAGGTACAATCACATCCTTATGGTCTACGTGAGTTCATCGCAGCCCGAGGTCGAGGCCACAGGATCTCACTCACTATCAAAATCTCGATGTGTTCCTTATTATAATATAATATAACAGACGCTTAAAGACTCGCCGTTTCGAACAATTATGATTCGTTTACCTTCACGGATGTTTCTTGCAATATGACTGTAAAAGCGAGAACCTTTCCTTAATTCAGAGACTTGATAGGGATATCGCAAAGCCCTGTCGCATTAGGGCTGAATTCGATGTTTCTAATTACATTTGCTCGAAATATCGCCGCTACTGAAAATTACCACTTTTCAATATCATTATATTAATAACATTATATAATAGTAAGATAATTAATCGTTGTAACGGAACTATGCTCCAGTGAGTTTTAGCCAATGGTTTTATGACGTGAAGCGCCATCTAGTGTTTTATTGGGAGTCTATTGTAAAGGGTCAGCGTCTACGCTGCCTTACCTTACAACGCCATCTCGTAATTCATTGATGAATTAAATATTGATAGGGTTGCTGGAGCGTGGATTAAGTTTAAATCTTTCACACTAGAGGGCGTTGTGATAGACAAGCATAAAACAAGGATGTGTTTATTAAATATTCTAATATAATTTAAAGGCCGCATGCTGTATTGGTCTCAATGCTTGTAATTGTGTTGGAAAGCTCATTTGTTGTTAATTATATGACATGCGTTGGTGTTTCTAGGAGGTTTGTTGATGTGGTCTTGTCGGGTGTAATAGAAATGTCAGTGACGTTTTGGGAGAAATTGCGTTTAAGTCACGTTCTTATTATCTTACAAGGATTGGGAACTTTTAAAAACGTACCGAATTTTAAAGACAGCTATGTTGGGATTAATAATTAATCCATAATAATAAAGATAAATTTTAATTTGGTTTAATTTGCCGTCAATATCATTGGCTACAGTAGCGACCAACGGCGAGTAGCGGAACTAAAGTATATCTACCTATAAGCCTATATATATCTTTTATTTGTGTGAGTTGTAGATAATACCAACCAATGAGGAACTGGGAATTCATTGAAACATAAAACACATGGACACAAATGGAGTTCCGCTATCCGACGCAGTGGCGCTGATGGGGGAGAATGTTCGAGATGGGCGGCTCTGGAGAATGTTCGGGATGTGGAGGACGTGCGGAAGGCCTGGGGGTCTTCGGTCTGGATGGAGAGGTGTAAGAGAAAACCCTGACGGATAAGTATCGAAAATCAGCTGTTCTGGGTTTCGGAAGAGTTGATGGTCATGTGGGATGTGGTGTGGAGTGTTATTATGTCGGATTGTTTGCTTGCAATAATCCTTATTGCGAGAGAGGTAAGCGCTGTTGTTTATTTCCACATTTAGGAATTTTAGAGAGATGTCTTTTCCGACCAGGCCTCTTTAACACTAGAGGCATTTCCATGATTCATTTTACGGTTCAATAAAGCCCTCAAGACGAGAGTGTTAAGATACAGGCCCTATGCACTTCTGATGCTAAGTGGCTGAGAGTTATCTGCACTGTGTTTCAGCTGGTAGTTTAGACAAGTACCAAACATGTATATCTTATGTAATTGTGGATAGATAAATTATCCCAGAAATAGTTGTGTTATTAATTACATTTCCTTCACACTATACTGACTACACGTTTAACACACCTATTTTAATATTGGTATTGGTACACAGATTTGTCTCTGTTTAAAATAAATACTGAGGCAGGTCTGTCTTGAAGGTATAAGGTATGTGGTAGACTCTCTCCTTCAAAACAATGTCAATGAACAGAATGTTCAGCTTGGAGAAATATACTACTTTGGTAGTCGTTTGGTTGTCTGTTCCAGATTGACATGAGAGGCTCAGCTGATATGGCGACTGGTTTGCAAAGACCTTTGTGTCATACAAAGTACCAGCATCGAAGCGTATTGCTGGTCAAAGGAGTCCTCTATAGAGCAATTCCGGAGATCGGCTATAAGCTTTAATACTAGGAAGGCTCGGGCTGTGCACTGTTGTGTCTAAAACCATCTACTAAAGACTTGGAGTTTTCTCTGACGAGGGAGAAGGTTGGCGACTATCGACTTTGCAGAGACCCTTTGTCAATCGACTATAAGTCTTAATTCGGGCGACGACTAAACCCATATTTGATCCAAGTTGAATATGACTTCTAATATTTAGAAATGCTGATGGGAAGAGTCTGGTATAGGTAAAGGTTTTACAAAGGTAAAATATCCTACCCTTCCTTCTGACTCTCCTGACACAGTCTGATATTTTTATCATAAGAGAAACGGCTGGTTTCATTGTTATATCAACTATCATCATCACCCAACCATGTTGTGTTAATACATTGCTATGGTCTGGTATTACTTAAGTGTCATTTCTCAGTTGTGGTTCTCTTATGAGGTGGATGATCTGTCTATATACCTAATATTAGCTGAAACAGACACTACCAGTATTTTCATACTGCATTTACAAGCGACCATTAGGGCAGAATATATTTATTTGGTTGATAGCCATTTATATTGACATAACTTGGTGGCTAGATATTAACATGAGGATATGGCTGAGTCCATCCCCTGTTTTACTTGTCCAACTCAGCTGTCAGGTTGTGTACCTTACTGCTTGGTCTTGTGCTCCTTTTAGTGTCATGTATCAGTTACATGTCTCCTGGGACAGATTATCTATCTATATGTTTAATAACTGAAAGAGACACTAGCAATATTTTATATTGCATCAACATATGACCATTTAGCAGAATATATTTATTTTGTTTATTAACCAGTTATATTGACATGGCTTGGTGGTGAGAAATCTCTATCAATAACTTATAATGGAATTAGCTGTTTATTATAGCGTTCCAAATATGTGTCTTCCCTTTATCCTGTCAAGGACGGATTTATTTGTTGGACGAATCCGATTTTTGGACAGCGGGGCGGGGCTGTCCTTTCCTAAACAAAAAACCCCTTTAGTTATATATTTATGTATCATATCGAACACTAAACAGCCATACACTATCCACATTCCTACTGGGTCATTTGGAAAAATGTTAGAACAGAGACATTGCATCATATAAATAAATATTTCAACCGTTATTTATTATTTGTTTATTAATTAAATAACTAACACTACTTCTCGTCCAAGATGTATATTTAGATTCATTAACCTTCATTATTGCTTCTGCGAATAATTATTAAATAATATTGACTTGTCTTAAATAAACTGCTAATGTCGTCTGATTTGTATCCTTACCGCAGAGAATCTGGTTCTTATAACACACAACTGGATCCTTTAACCCACTAGACATGATCACAATCTATTATTAATTAAGGCCAAAAACATAATCAAATTACTATATCAATTACTGAATTCCGGTATGGAATCCGGTAAGGTGACTGATCCTTGCTCCATTCGCTTCTTCCAGTTGAAGTTTTTACAATTGATGCCAAGGCCGTTCCCAGGATCTATATATTAAATGCCAAATTTAATGGCACAATTGGTTCTGTGAAATGGTACTGCGGTTTCAAAAAGGTTACATTTCAGACGATTGAGATTTTATTATATTATGGGCAAACCCCGGATGACGGGAGCAAAAATGCGTTGACAGCTTTATAGTGCGAGGACACACATTTTATATCATATAAATCGATGTCGATAAAAAGCACGATGTACCTACCCAACTAGCACACAAGCGCTATAAGAAGCCGTATAGTAGCCGGATAAAGGATTTTGATAACTCCTTAGGCTCCTAAATAAGCGCTATAGTGGTTCTATATCCAGATATAGATCTCTTGTAGCGCCAATTAGGCCCCAAATTATACAGCTTATAGTTCTACAATAGCTCTACAGTGGTCGGATATTTATGTTATAATGGCTCTACAGAAGTGGTTTAAAAGGGATGATCAGCGCTATGAGATTTCGAAAAAGTGCTTGTAGCGCCGTAACGCTACCTTTACCTAAATTTGTACCGCTAATACCGCTATATTAAATCTCTGGGTTCTAAGTTAGTAATTTAGTAGGTCTACTGTGGGCAACACAAAATATATTTTCATAAAATCAAAGAAAGTGTAGTGCAGTGACAATTGAAGTGAAAGGAACGATACGAATGGGATCTGTGGATGATACAATAACAAAGTTTAGCATTGTTTTACTTCATCGTGCCGTTAAATATCTGTGCGAGTGCCAGTTTACTGTCAATGTATATGTATATTCTAGTCAAAATTTTCATGCGCCCTCGTAATATTCAGTTTTTAATGCATAAAATATAGTTCTGCGTTGTTTACAAAATTGTGTTTTAACAAAAAGAAGACTTTAAAGGCTACAAACAGTTTTGTACGGTTTGATATGTGAAAATTACTGACTTTAATTACATTAATAGTTACAAATTAAGTATATATACGATGTCCAAAACTTCATCATAACCTTATAAAAACACATTTACTAAAAAAAATAATGGCGTCTCAATCATGCAGCTTTCAGTGTTGATTATATCTATTATGCAGGTTTGAGTCGTACAACGGCTGTAGTGCTTGCTGTTGTAAACTTATAGGTTTAACAGTAGTGTTATAGGTGTGCTATTTAACTATTTAGGTGGCACAGCAGGTTTTTGCGATTGATATTAAGAACTTAAAGTTGTACAATGGTGTTCAAGGTATCCCTTTATAAGACCATTTTAGAGGTCCATCGTTGAATATTGAAAACGTTTGAAAGTCAATTCAAGCATGAATTCAATGATAAAATTACCTGTTGACCAAGTGAGTCACCACTCCAAATTGGCTCACTCACTAAATTTTAAGACAAAACTGAGACTATAGTAAGACTGAACTGAGAGATCAGTTATTGGCAGTATAATCGCTCTACTATACGTCTGTAAACGACATAAAAGCGCCAGTAAGGTTCATGTCTCCGTCTTGGGCTGCATAAAGTAACATATACCTAACGTTTTACAGCTTTACGTCACAATTCTGTGCTATAAATCTCTAATATAGCGCTTCGAGCTCTAATATGAAGCTGTTCCTCCGTTGTAGATACGTAGTTACAAGAGCGCTAATGGATTTTATTAAAACACTTAAGGTGCCATAAGACTATTCTGTAACTCCCTCGCCTGTATAAAATACTTCCTATGGTTCTTTATACAACTGCAAGCCGTACAGTAGCCATATAATTCTCACAAATAGCGCTTAAGGCGCTATTCTAGCGCTACTTAACTCTGTTATAGATAAGTGTTACAACAGCCGTACACAACTCCGTTTAAGAACCTCTGGCTTTGTAAAATGTCTCTGTACGCTCTTAAGCGCCATTAAAGCGACTCATAACTCTTTTTAAACTCTTTGCCTACTAAAGCACTCCTTTACGTCTTATGGTGGCACAATGGTTTACATGAACTCCATAATACTTCTCATGGCTGTCTTGCTGCGGTACTGAATGATCTTATACCACCATAAGCTATTCCATTGCTATTAATCGGCTACAGTACCACCTACTGTTAAAGGGTTTTCCAAAATGCTACTATACGTCTTAAGGAATATTGTACAGCACTTGAACGACTCCTATACAACTATCAGGCTGCACAATGGCTGTATAATTCGCTTGTGTGCTAGTTGGGTACTGGACTACCGCTATGATATGCAGAAGTATTAATTATTGTTGAAAATAAAATTAAAACGGAATGTTTGTATTTTTTCAGTATTTTATATAGTTTTCGTAATATACAATTATCATTTTTTCTACATTTTCTGATTTTAAACTCCTTCGCCTTGGCGATAAAATCCATTTCATCCAACTAAAGGACCGTTCTAAATCTACTGTAGTAATCGGAGCAAAATTAAATAATTCATAGTGGTTATGGATTTCTTCTGTACAACGTACTTCCACTTCTTTACCAGATATCAAACTATTTAAGATGTTTAAAGTTAAAAAGCCAACGTTTTTCTTCAACACATCCTGATACTTGTTGTGAATAACTTTACCTTGAGGATGTAACCGTAATCTTGACAAGTGCGCTTTCAACTTGTGTACTATACTTAAACTGGCTTCCAGGCTTAAATTTTGATTTTGTAATTGTTTTATTGTACTAGGTATTATTGACAAATTACTGTTTATCCATTTTAGATCATTCAAAATATTTAAATCGTTCATTGCACGTTTGACTTTCAAAATATACATTGAATCCCTATTAGGGAATGTCTGTATGACTCGCTTGATTTCAGGCAAATATTTATGATAGTAGCAGGCCGCGTTTATCCATGTTCCCCATCTTATTATAGTTGGCTGCGGTGGTAAAGGAACAGTTGGTAACATTTCACGAAACGTTCTTATTCTTTTAGGCGATTTTCGGAACACCTTTTTTGTGTATGCGATTAAATTATTCACAGTGGGAAAAAGTAATCGAACTTTTTCAGCCACCCTATTTACGCCATGAGCTAGACATGTAACATGAACTAAATTAGGAAAAAGTTTTTTCAAGTTTTTTCCTGCCTTTAACATATAGGCTACGCCATCCGTAAGGAGTAACAAGACTCTGTCGTGTTTATTATGGTCTTTCCCCCATAGTTTCTCCAAGGCAATTCTAATGAGTGTTGATATAGTAACATTATTAACTTCGTCTAACCTAACCAAAAACTCGATATAATGTGTGGGGTACTCATCTGTTTTTTTAATAAAGCTCCAACCATTACATTACCGATTTGACGTCCGTTTGCATCTGAGGATTCGTCTACGCTTACGTAAATTCTAGCATTTGCAAGTTCAGTCCTGATTTGGTGCATTTTCTCTTTATATGCAATGTCCAAAGTAGTTTTTCTCAGAAAAGATTCATCGGGAATACGTACTTTACAAAATTTTCCGGATATGCAATTGCAAATGAAATTAGTGAAAATGGGGTTCTTAACCTGGGTCCAGGGGATGTTGCAAGCCAAAATAAACTTTAACAGTTCCAGATTGAATAAATTTTGTGTTTTTGTTGAAACGCCGCTGTGCCTTTTGCTTCTGATGTGTCTTTGTACGGAAAATTTGGATATTGACATTGTGATTTCACATTTTTTACAAAATAAATGTTCACCTCGATCTTCTATATATTCCGCGTAATCGGCTATCCAAGTACGCTGTTTCTTATTGCGTGGCATGGTGGCGGCTCGATAATATTAATGATAATGAATCAAATAAATGATGGTAAATTAGTTCGTTTCAATGTAATTTCTAAGATTGACACCGATTGACTTGAGTCAATGTCAGATAGCGGTTGTTTATAATTGCGATATGCAAATATGATATGAAAGAGGTCTGTAAGTTATGTGAAAAGTATCTATTTATAACTGTCATTCACTTTATCTATTTTACGATCATTCCCGTGAGTATGATATACCTAATTATAGTACCAATGTAATTAGTTGACTGAAATGGTATCTATACTTACCTGATGTACCTAATATTGTGTAACAACCTGACATGTAAGATAATAAGTTTGATCTATAAATTTCTGATTCAATAATTTGTTCGTATGGATGTCGATAGAATAGTCGATATTTAACTAAGCACTAGTGACAAGTGCATTTTTGCTCCCGTGGTCCGGGGTTTGATTATGGGACATTAGTTATTTAAAATAAGCCATGAACACATTTATTCCACATATTACACTTGCACACACTCATACAAAAACAAATACAACACCATAATTGACTTTCAAAATCCATGCTTGTATATTAGTCAGAAATAAATTATTCCATGACGATTGTCTTTCACTCCCATCCATTGGCAAAATAGGGCTTTGCAGGTACCTAAAAAGAAGAAATGAAAGGTTAATATAGCCATAAACCAGTTAAAGAAGAAAGAAGAAACAAAATTGGAAAAAGCAATCATGCTACCTCAACCAAGTTCGGCGAGCATGAAGATGCATTGCGTATTGCTGCGTTCTGCGGCAGTCTTGTGGCCTTGAGGTGGCGGTGGAGTGGCTTGAGTCTGCGGGGCGTGTTATCATGTTGGGATGTTGTCCGCGGCCGCGGCGGTGAGAATTGAGAGGCCTCCAAATAGTCATCAAGCGAACAAAGGAATGAAGCGCTCCAGTTGCTGTTGTTTTGAATAATAGACGCGTCTCACTGAGTTTATTGTTCTTCAATTCAGTAATTATGGTTTTCTGGGCCGGAATTGACATTTTCTTATTATTTTCCATAATTTTGTTCAAATGGATTTCACGTTTAGGTAAATATTTAAGGTTATTATATTGGCATCTGTCAAATGGTGGGTGATTTTTGGGGTTGCCACAGGAATAGTTATAGAGTCCCAACCAGTTTAGATTTATTTTTAGGTCCGTTACAAACTATTTACTGTATAGTTACTAAAGAGCTATCTTATCAGGATGAAATAAATAAGTACGGTTGGAACATAGATACAGTGAATGATAATCATTGTGCATGTAGTTTAAGCCCTGCAATATCCTACGTTGATTTTAATGTTTACTTGGATAATTCTTCTGATCTATAAAATTCTTGCAAATATAGTTATTTATCGTAATCACATGGTAGTTAGGTTACTGTACATAGGGAATATATATATATTTTGTATAATATATAACGTGCATTAAAAATTATCGACATTAATTATGGATCACTAATTAGTCCACACTTATTTCCATGATACGTATTTTATTTATCGCGCTACTTGCGGTATTTTATGCTTTTATCTATGTAAATTATTATGCTATTAATTTTAAATTTTAATTAATTTACTTGATATTTTACTTTATAATTTGCTGGATTTTATGCCAGCCTGGCAACATTAGGACAAAGTCGCGTTCGAATACCATGCCAGTTCTCCGTAATAGTTGGAAATGTTTTAGTTTCTGTATAATCTATTTATGTAAACTATACTTGTGATTGTATACTGGTTGTTTTCCATTACGATAAATAAATAAGGTGCGGTTGCGTGGTAAGCAGAGTGTCAATCAGGCAATAAAATAATAAATGTCAAACAGGGATAATGCTGAAGGATGAAAGTGTGTACGGGGCGTATTGGATTACTTAGTGAAAAGGTTATGAATTTCTGGACGAAGATGTCAAGTGAGTGTCAAATGAAAATATGGAATGCAGGCATTGGCAGGTAATTTTGTTTGAATACAAGTCGGTATAAATATAAATTCAGTTATTAAATTGTGTTTACATTACGTGAAATAAATAAGTGTAGTGTTCTGTGGTGCATTATGTACTATGAATGTTATATATCACGTGAACTGTGTATTTTAGGTGACTTTGTACCAAGTTCGGGTAAGTTGTGTTCTGAGAGGAACTACTTTTAAAGTTGTGAATATTAGACGTCGAGAAAGGTGATTTAGCCCAGCTATGCGAAATGTCGTACATATCTTATATCTGATATTTATTATTGCTAAGCTTGCACTGCCTAAATTCTGTTTACACCCTTAGAGTTCTTATGAAAAATGAAGTTTTGTTTTAGGCATTATAATATTTGTAATATTTATTTTAGTAGTAAAGAACCTTGTCCCCTTTTAACTTTAGGTATTATTAAGAAATTGTTATACGTGTAGATTAGGTATTAATTCTATGTGCATATATTTCGATGAAAAAAAAAATATATATTTTAGTTATTTTTTTATAATCATGATTATCATATATCAGAAGGTAGGACTTATTAACTATTGTTAAGTCTTACTGGTCTTGGTAAATAGAGGTTTTGGGTAGCTTCTGGTTGAAATTATGTCTAATATTGGATATATCATCTGTCAGTTAGCGTTGTTAACATTGAAAATAATTAGAAATAACCATGAAAACAATAATTATTTTAATAGTAGGCTGTGGAGGTTGTCCGGTTGTGTTTATTTATGTATTCTATTTTAATTTATATAAGATAGTTTGGCATCTTATTTTTATTTTACCTTTAGGACATATTTGTTATTCTAAAGCCTTCTGAATAGTCATTAACTGTGCTGCTTTTCAGCATAGGCCTCCCCAAGGTCTTCCAAGTCACCTTGTTTGGTTTGCTGTACCTAGGACACAATTCCATCACATCTTTAGCTCATTTTCCCTATTAGTTCTTTAAGATGTCTTGTCCAGTCCTATTTTAGCTTTGATACATTTTATTATGTTGGTAACTTGTATTCTTATCGCATTATTTTGTGCAAGTAAAAACTTGTCTTGTAACTTAATAGCTAGAATACTTCTCTTCATACTGTGTTTATATGTTGTAGAGCTTTGTTATTTGTAAATCATATTCGGTGGAATGTTAGTATCAAATTCTTTCTTTTAGCGTCCAATTGAATTCCATTCCAAATGATAACCATCCTGATATTAATTTCTTTGTTGGTGATATTATTTGTCCAAGATATGTATATTCCTCCGCATCTTCTGCTAAACTGTTGTACGGGGTAATCGGGTTTATATGGTCTGTCAGTACTTTTGTTTTTCTTTATTCTTAGTAAGCCAACCTTTTGCTTCTGAAGACTAGTTGTTTGATCATTTTTATAATTTAATTTTGTTATTTATTTAATTATGTATAATTTACTATAGCTTGTATCCACAAGTAGGAGCATAGCAGAGCTTCTTTTGTAGACTGGGATGTCAACTCCATGTCTCGGTGCTGTGTGTTGATAATAATAACAAGTGATTTCAATGAGAGTTGGTTAAAGTGGATGTGTGGTGAAGTGATTCAGATGTTTTAGTGAATTGAAGTGTCAGTTATGGTTGTGTTTTACATAAATAATACAATATTCAGTGAAAACACAATAAATAAATAAGAACAATTATGATATTAGTGTTTAGTTTAAAGGAATTCTTTTGTTAAGTGATTCAAGAAAAGATGAAGCGTACCAAGTAATGCAGGAAAGTTTATATAGGCAAGTCCATGGGGCAGCACATCCAAGGAACAGAACTAGTCTCCATTGATGAAGCATGTTAGGGTTAAGAAACATTACATTTCACATAAATAATAAATCCCATTTTAATTTTATTTCATGTGTTTCATTATATTTGTAGTTAATATAACAGTTGTAGCTGATGCTTTATTTGGTAGGGAAAATGCGTGGGTGGGGTCGTGAACGCCTCCTAGTATTATATATTTTTTTATTTTATTGATACTAGATGTGTATGTATATAGTCACTTTATCATGCGCGGAAGCAGGTTATTAGTTATAAATGCAGTGAGATAGGGTTAATAGAGTATAATTTTCTCTTAAAGTGCATTGATGAATCTATGATGCATGTATATATATATATATATATATATATTTAGGGCACTTTGTGGTAGGAAGGCTTGTTTTTTTTTTCTTTTTATTTGTTTATTTATTATTCTTCTGCTCTTAGTAGTAGTATTTTGGTTATCTTTATTTTCTTCTTCTTTGTTTGCTCTGGGTTCCCTTTCTTTTTTCTAGAACTTAATTCTGATAAACGCCATTAAGTTCTGCGGGGCGGATGTAACGGAACTATGCTCCAGTGAGTTTTAGCCAATGGTTTTATGACGTGAAGCGCCATCTAGTGTTTTATTGGGAGTCTATTGTAAAGGGTCAGCGTCTACGCTGCCTTACCTTACAACGCCATCTCGTAATTCATTGATGAATTAAATATTGATAGGGTTGCTGGAGCGTGGATTAAGTTTAAATCTTTCACACTAGAGGGCGTTGTGATAGACAAGCATAAAACAAGGATGTGTTTATTAAATATTCTAATATAATTTAAAGGCCGCATGCTGTATTGGTCTCAATGCTTGTAATTGTGTTGGAAAGCTCATTTGTTGTTAATTATATGACATGCGTTGGTGTTTCTAGGAGGTTTGTTGATGTGGTCTTGTCGGGTGTAATAGAAATGTCAGTGACGTTTTGGGAGAAATTGCGTTTAAGTCACGTTCTTATTATCTTACAAGGATTGGGAACTTTTAAAAACGTACCGAATTTTAAAGACAGCTATGTTGGGATTAATAATTAATCCATAATAATAAAGATAAATTTTAATTTGGTTTAATTTGCCGTCAATATCATTGGCTACAGTAGCGACCAACGGCGAGTAGCGGAACTAAAGTATATCTACCTATAAGCCTATATATATCTTTTATTTGTGTGAGTTGTAGATAATACCAACCAATGAGGAACTGGGAATTCATTGAAACATAAAACACATGGACACAAATGGAGTTCCGCTATCCGACGCAGTGGCGCTGATGGGGGAGAATGTTCGAGATGGGCGGCTCTGGAGAATGTTCGGGATGTGGAGGACGTGCGGAAGGCCTAGGGTCTTCGGTCTGGATGGAGAGGTGTAAGAGAAAACCCTGACGGATAAGTATCGAAAATCAGCTGTTCTGGGTTTCGGAAGAGTTGATGGTCATGTGGGATGTGGTGTGGAGTGTTATTATGTCGGATTGTTTGCTTGCAATAATCCTTATTGCGAGAGAGGTAAGCGCTGTTGTTTATTTCCACATTTAGGAATTTTAGAGAGATGTCTTTTCCGACCAGGCCTCTTTAACACTAGAGGCATTTCCATGATTCATTTTACGGTTCAATAAAGCCCTCAAGACGAGAGTGTTAAGATACAGGCCCTATGCACTTCTGATGCTAAGTGGCTGAGAGTTATCTGCACTGTGTTTCAGCTGGTAGTTTAGACAAGTACCAAACATGTATATCTTATGTAATTGTGGATAGATAAATTATCCCAGAAATAGTTGTGTTATTAATTACATTTCCTTCACACTATACTGACTACACGTTTAACACACCTATTTTAATATTGGTATTGGTACACACATTTGTCTCTGTTTAAAATAAATACTGAGGCAGGTCTGTCTTGAAGGTATAAGGTATGTGGTAGACTCTCTCCTTCAAAACAATGTCAATGAACAGAATGTTCAGCTTGGAGAAATATACTACTTTGGTAGTCGTTTGGTTGTCTGTTCCAGATTGACATGAGAGGCTCAGCTGATATGGCGACTGGTTTGCAAAGACCTTTGTGTCATACAAAGTACCAGCATCGAAGCGTATTGCTGGTCAAAGGAGTCCTCTATAGAGCAATTCCGGAGATCGGCTATAAGCTTTAATACTAGGAAGGCTCGGGCTGTGCACTGTTGTGTCTAAAACCATCTACTAAAGACTTGGAGTTTTCTCTGACGAGGGAGAAGGTTGGCGACTATCGACTTTGCAGAGACCCTTTGTCAATCGACTATAAGTCTTAATTCGGGCGACGACTAAACCCATATTTGATCCAAGTTGAATATGACTTCTAATATTTAGAAATGCTGATGGGAAGAGTCTGGTATAGGTAAAGGTTTTACAAAGGTAAAATATCCTACCCTTCCTTCTGACTCTCCTGACACAGTCTGATATTTTTATCATAAGAGAAACGGCTGGTTTCATTGTTATATCAACTATCATCATCACCCAACCATGTTGTGTTAATACATTGCTATGGTCTGGTATTACTTAAGTGTCATTTCTCAGTTGTGGTTCTCTTATGAGGTGGATGATCTGTCTATATACCTAATATTAGCTGAAACAGACACTACCAGTATTTTCATACTGCATTTACAAGCGACCATTATGGCAGAATATATTTATTTGGTTGATAGCCATTTATATTGACATAACTTGGTGGCTAGATATTAACATGAGGATATGGCTGAGTCCATCCCCTGTTTTACTTGTCCAACTCAGCTGTCAGGTTGTGTACCTTACTGCTTGGTCTTGTGCTCCTTTTAGTGTCATGTATCAGTTACATGTCTCCTGGGACAGATTATCTATCTATATGTTTAATAACTGAAAGAGACACTAGCAATATTTTATATTGCATCAACATATGACCATTTAGCAGAATATATTTATTTTGTTTATTAACCAGTTATATTGACATGGCTTGGTGGTGAGAAATCTCTATCAATAACTTATAATGGAATTAGCTGTTTATTATAGCGTTCCAAATATGTGTCTTCCCTTTATCCTGTCAAGGACGGATTTATTTGTTGGACGAATCCGATTTTTGGACAGCGGGGCGGGGCTGTCCTTTCCTAAACAAAAAACCCCTTTAGTTATATATTTATGTATCATATCGAACACTAAACAGCCATACACTATCCACATTCCTACTGGGTCATTTGGAAAAATGTTAGAACAGAGACATTGCATCATATAAATAAATATTTCAACCTTTATTTATTATTTGTTTATTAATTAAATAACTAACACTACTTCTCGTCCAAGATGTATATTTAGATTCATTAACCTTCATTATTGCTTCTGCGAATAATTATTAAATAATATTGACTTGTCTTAAATAAACTGCTAATGTCGTCTGATTTGTATCCTTACCGCAGAGAATCTGGTTCTTATAACACACAACTGGATCCTTTAACCCACTAGACATGATCACAATCTATTATTAATTAAGGCCAAAAACATAATCAAATTACTATATCAATTACTGAATTCCGGTATGGAATCCGGTAAGGTGACTGATCCTTGCTCCATTCGCTTCTTCCAGTTGAAGTTTTTACATCGTGATTCATACCCTGTTTAGTATTCTTTGCCTTTGAAAAAGGCATTAAAAGAAAAGTACAAACACCTAAAGAAATATAAACTATATAATAATATAAGCGACTTAAACGCATATAATATATTAAGGGATAGAGTAGGTAAATTAGAGCGAGAATGCTTTAATACATATATAGATCGTGTTGAGAGTAATATTGAAAAGTGTCCAAAGCAGTTTTGGTCGTTCGTTAAATCGCGCTCAACTTCCCATAGCTTGCCCAGTAGCTTAAAATATGGTAGTAAGATGGTCAATACAGGTTCTGAAATTTGTAATGCATTCTCTGACTATTTTTCCTCCACTTTCTCATCTCCGAATGGTACCGACAATAGCCGCCCATCCAATTCTTGTCTCGATTCATCAACATCTATAAATAGTATTGAGGTTGATCCTACTATTGTTACAAACATATTACTGAAACTAGATCCCTCCAAGTCTGCCGGCCCCGACGAGCTGCCTGCCCAGTTCTTGATTAACTGCGCGAAAACCTTGACATGGCCCATTGTCTTGCTTTTCAGGCGATCCTTCTCCGAATGTTCCTTACCATCGTTGTGGAAATCAGCCTATGTTACTCCGGTACATAAAAAAGGACCCAAAAATGATGTTACCAACTATAGACCTATTTCTAAACTATGTATTATATCTAAAGTATTAGAAAAAATTGTTAACGGACAAGTTTATGAGGCCTTAAAGAATTCTTTCAGTCTCAATCAACACGGTTTCCTTCAGCGTAGGTCCACGGTATCTAATCTTGTATTATTAAATGAATATATTACTAAAGCTATGGATAGTGGCTGTCAAGTGGACGTCATTTATACGGACTATAGCAAGGCGTTCGATAAAATTGATCACGGTATACTAATTTCAAAATTGTACAACATAGGAATAAGTGGCGATCTGCTAAGGTGGTTCTCGTCCTACATAGAAAATAGATTTCAGGCAGTCGTCATAAATAATTATATATCAGGGTGGGTTACAGTTCCCAGTGGGGTCCCTCAAGGGTCTCTGCTCGGACCTCTGTTATTCAACGTGTTTGTTAATGATATAAGTAAATGTTTTATTTACTCTAAACTTCTTTGTTTCGCTGATGACATGAAAATTTATTTGAGGATAAAATCTAACCATGACGCACTGTTACTGCAGGCAGACCTCAGTCGCCTCGATGAGTATTGCCGGCTTAATAAGTTGGAATTGAACTCATCTAAATGCTATGCAATGACTTTTTCTCGCAAGCACAACTTAATTCCTACTTCTTACGCATTGAAAGGCCAGCCGCTAGAAAAAATCACGCAAATGAGAGACCTCGGTGTTGTACATGATTCTAAACTCATTTTTGACAGGCATATAGACAGTATCGTCGGCGGTGCTTTTAAGGCGCTAGGCTTCATCATTGTGAGTCGAGTTACGCATTCGTAACTCGACTCACTTTACTCAAGCGAAAACGTTAAAAGTTCTCTACTGCTCCTATGTGAGAAGTAAACTGGAATACGCTTCGCAAGTATGGAAACCTTGTTATAGCAAATACATCGACAGAATAGAGCGTGTCCAGCAAAAAATTCTAAAGTACTTGTGTTTTAAACTTAAATCTAATTATAGTACATTTAGCTACACTGATATATGTAAGAAACATCACCTAATTCCTCTACAAAAACGACGTGAGATAGCTGATATAACCTTTATTCTTAACATTACCAGCGGCGTCACTGATTGCCCTGAGTTGCTTGAGAACCTCTCATTCAATACTCCCCTTCGTTCTAAACGGCATTTTCCTCCCATATGTCTTAAATCTGCATCATCCAATTACAGACAAAATAGTTTTCTGACGCGTGCATGTCGTAGCGTGAACAATTTAACGAAGGAACTGGATATCGACATATTTAACTGTAAAATTCCTTCTGTGAGACAAAGTTTGGTGACAAGGTGCTTTAACTAGGTGTGTTACATAGTCGTTCACCCGCCTGGGTTTAAAATATACTTTGCCATTTTTAGAGCTCGTGTAGTGTAGTGTATTGTTTTGTTTACCATTTTCTTCTTTTTTTTATACTTTTTCTATACAAGATGAGATGATGTGAAGTGATGAGTGTCGCACTTTAATTTAAGATTAGTTAAATTGTTTCTATCCGTGAGATCCTGTAATTGGCTTCCCTGCTTTCTATTATATTTAAGTTTACTCAAAATTGTTAAAGCTGTTGGTACTCCTAAATAAATAAATAAATTATGCAGCTCGAGTAGCAAAGGCGATTAAGTATATGTTTAGGTAGGCAAAATTGGAATATTAACACTAGTCTAAGTCAATAGACTTAGTACTTACTTATTTCATTAAACTTAAATAAATTGTGAAATCATGCTACGTTTATATGATAATGTTACTAACCGATCTTTACAAACTAAGCTCCAATCATAAGTAATACGTGTAAGTGCTTTGTACCTACCATTAATGTCACCTTTTGTGCGATACATTTTCTTTGCGCAGTAGAAATTAAATATATTAAAATACAAACATGTTATAAAAGAGATAACAATACCTTAAATGCCTTTTAAGCATAAGACATATTTACACATTCACGAAGAAGTTATAATATAAATTAAATTACTCACTTTTGTAAACAAGACAGTCATCAGGCAGGTACTCATACATTACTATAACTTATCTTAAAGTAAATCTCATTTTTATGATTCAACCACCAACATCATGAAGAAATAATCGCCATGTGCGGTGATAGAGTTTATACACAATTACCAAAGTAACTGAAGATTAATAACAGAGTTGTGGTTAACGTTTGTCCTCATGTGGGTACGAGTGTAGTGAAGTGACACTCTTGCAAAACCGTAAATGAGTTTTTTACACAAGTGCTGCACATATTCACAGCAACAATGCTAGTTCTGGGAAAATCTGAGACGACAATGATTATGTGCCTAGTTAAATCTTGATTATAATTTTGAAACCTCCGTGTGTTTATGAGGGATTTAATCTCTGAATAATTTTGTCTTGGACTTGTGTAGGTTCGTGGTAGGAATGTGACTGATTGTTTTATTTACTCTTACTTCTCAAGTCTTGGTAACCGAGTTGTGCCAGTTAGGTATAGGTATGTGACATGTACAGTCAGCATCATTATAGTTAGTAGTAGTCAAAATAGCCTAAACATATATTCATAACACATTTGGCCACTTTAATTGCTACTAACTATATGATGCTGACTGCAGTCCGCATATTAATAAATATAAGTCCGAAGCATTGAGTATTTTCTCGAAATATCTTATAAATAAATGAGTAAAAAATGTCTTTACTAGAACACGACTCATTTAAATTCGCCTGTATAAGACGTATATGTAACCTGTATTTCTTCGATACATAATAATTATTAGTCCTAAGCAATCGTCAGAGCAGTGAACGCTTGAAAGCAAAATGCGTCTAGTTATTTATTGAGCACATTATAATTCAGAGCAAGCCGTCAATAAGAGGTTCCATTGCGTATAATCTCGCTGAACTTTCAACACGCTCGCAAGATACAAACAAATAGGCACTCGATGGGTTTCGACACTTTGTACTTAATGAAAAAATAACAATAGATCATCAAAGATGCCTCAACCTGTTGCCTCAGTTTCTCCGATCGCTGAAGCGTCAATTCTCCACCTCGATACCTGGAACCGTGTACCGTGAAGAGCATTTGGTTCACGGCCGCACATATTGTTTTCTGTGTGTTATTCAATTCGATGCAGGTCGACTTTAAGAAACAAATTAGACGCGGTCAAGTCGAGCAATGGTTGCTTAGCAAGTTAGCATGTCGTTGTAGTTGGATAATTGTAACAGACGTTTATATGAAAATGCCAAGGTCAAAGGTGAATTTTATCATACAATAAAACATAAAGTATAATAATAAGTATGGATACTTTTAAAAATAACGTCAGATATAAAACATTGGGCTGTCCAACTCCTTAAAAACATGTTCATCCTGACATTGGTATAACATATGATTCGATGAATTGCCGAATTAGGATCTTCAATTACCTATAAACATTTCAATGGACTATTTTTGATACAGTTAATCGAAATGAAGTAAAAAATATAACGACAATACCTATTTAACGACCTAACTTATCTCGTCGATGTCTTTTGTAGGTACTACAAGGCAATCGGAACGGATACATGAGACTGAAAATGTTATATTTGTCACACATTTTGTTTAGTATGGATATCCAACATTTTCAGTGCCTTGTGTTTCAAAGACACGCGGTATACCTACGAAATTATTAAAGAAAGAAAAGTCAGTCCATTCCATTTTAAATTTAATTATTCTCATGTTAAGTAAAACAAATAGTTCATTCAATTCAAGTATGCTGAGGTATCGATAGGCTCGAAGGTCTCAATAAGTTTGGAATAATGTTCTCCGTTAGAATGGAAGCCAGCAAAGTGGGTCATCTCGTCATCTCTCGTCACGCTCCACTCCGTCTTCGTACACATGAGTACATAAACAATGCCATCTTTCCCGCACTAGAGCCATACCGAGCGATTAGCCGGCTACTTACCGAGGGCATTACTTTTGATTAATGAGACAGTGCGGCCACTAAATCATTAAACATATTTAGCGCTTTATAAGTAAATAAACTTCTGGTAATTTTTGGTAGGTTGGTATAAGATGTTTTAAATTCATATTTAATGGTTTTGCTTGAGAAAATTACTTAATATACACAAACATTAAAGATACGTGTTTTGTTAATATTTTATCAGTATTCTGCTAAAAATATATAAGGTGTAGTGAACCTGTTGTTATGTGTGATGGATATCCGTTCCTAAATAAAATGTTCAATGGATTTGGAGATGCGTAGGATTCATTATAATCCGTGTCCTCAATATAGGTAGGTACCTACTCGTACAGATGAAGTGTCAACATTCCCCATTTAATCTTAACATTTCACATCGAAACCTAAACTCACACAGGAGAGTCACGTCTTGTTGCGAAAAAATCAATTATAATAAATCATCTTCGCGTTTATACGTAAAGTGTTTTTAAATGTTTGGACAGCTTAATTACATACGGCTATAATAACCATAATAATGATCGCGAAAGTGCGTTCCCACATTGGTTATCAAGTTTTAGACGGGGTAAATTAAATTAAATAATATATTGCTCATGAACTCATGATTGCTCATTCAGTTATATAAAACGAGCAGGTTACCATCTGAAACTCTAAAATGCGCTAGAAATTAGACACTACACCTAAGTGTAGCAAACTCCTATTCATTCACGTATTGTGTACTAGATGCGAAATATCACGTCAGTCTGTTGTTCTAATTGTAGTATGTACGAACTCGTAAAAATTACACTACCGAAATTTATTTATTAATTTATCGTATGGCATTACAAAACACTGGATCACTACCGAAATACATACTCGTCATTTAAAAATAAATG
Organism: Apotomis turbidana; assembly: GCA_905147355.2. NCBI lineage: Eukaryota > Metazoa > Arthropoda > Insecta > Lepidoptera > Tortricidae > Apotomis > Apotomis turbidana. Next base: position 18,189,294 of record LR990284.1, on the reverse strand, counting down.
TAAATTGTTTTGATTTCCTATTCTTGTGTGTAAAGCCAGTAAATCGAAGTAAAACTATACCAATTAATTGGTCTGAATCTAACGAATCAAACTTGCAAAGTGCTTTCTTCAATTAATTTAATTATTTAGGGTATAGTGGCGTTACAGATTATGGTTAGGTACTGATGGGATAAATCATAATATTATACAGTCGTAGCCTTGATAATAAAAAACGCTTTCTCAAATTTCTATGCCTAGGCACCAATAATTTTGCCTCACGATTGTCTACCGCATGCAGAAATGCGTTGTTTTTGCTGCGGTGCACAAAGAGCATTGTTAATTAATGAATGGCTAGATAATCAAATTAATGTCTGTCGGTGTCATAACCTGGGTTTACAATGGCGCTTGGTTTCACCACAACACATGCTACTTAAATCCGTAGGTTCAGAATTGAATAGAGCGGACAAATATGATCGGTATAGTTCTACAATTCTACATATAATCGGCGTGTTACTTTACATTCCTGAGTTTAGCTATGTTGCTTGTGCAAAGGCCTGGGAAGTGGCGGACGGACGGACGGACGGAAACGAAGAGATCGTCTAATCTTTTCTGTAGTTCCATAATTTTTATAAATATGCTCAGGCAACTTCCCAGTTTTCTGAGTGACACTTTCCTACATTTCGCATTATAATGAATAAATCTAATGCAAATATTAAAAAAAAATGCAAATGAAAAAAAAAAACATCTTGCTCATGACGAAATCTCGGACACGTATCATTAGAAACGTCAAATTTCGGTTTAAAGATCTTTAACCCTCTAACACCCTTAAAAAGGCATTTATGAGGGCCCTGTCGCCGCGGTTGGTTCGCGTCTTAGGGGACCCCAGAGCTGGCGCTTAGCTCTCACAGAGGATCGCTCTTGCGATCCAAAGAGGTAACGCCGCCAGCGTAATGGGAACCATGCCGCAGGCAGACCTGCTGGATGGGGTATTCTTTTTATAGAAAATGTATATATTTTATTCTTATTTTTTGTAATTAGTTTTAACAAATTGTACATAATAATTATCCTTTCTTTTATGTTTATCTGTAGCTTTTAGTATTGTAAATATTATATTGTATGTGTTTATATTAAAATAAACTATTTAAAAAAACTGTGTTTACCAAACAGTCGATGGATTTTCCCAACTGTCTGCTTGTGGTGTTAATTACACTATATACCACATTTATCCATGTCGATAAGTTGTCATATATCCCATCAATACCACTCAAACAAACTATTTGTACTTGTCGTTACTTAGATTGTTTGGTTGATTTTTATTCTATGTCAGTTCTTTTAAGTACACAGCGCTATGTAGGTAATGATTACTGTGTAATAATGACTACGATAAGTCTTTGTTTATATGCTGTTCCTAGTTTAAGTAAGAAGAAATAGTCTGTAAACTCCATTTCATTGATTATACAGATCCGAAATAACAGATAGTTGCAGAAATGAACACTTCCTCTCCTTGTCTATCCACCGTCTACAGTCCGTAGAAGGCGTTGCTCCTTAACACGCAATCTCCTATCTGTGTATTGTATATACCTGTATATACAATACACAGATAGGAGATTGCGTGGAATTTTATTGCTCCTATCTGTAGGAGCAATAAAATAACACTCAATAAATTTCCAAACAACGCGTATTTTCATTAACAATGGGAACATTGAATATTCAATGAGAGCCGTGCCCACACGAATGGCAATATTGCACAAGTAGCAGATGTCTATAAAATAGTGATAAAACAAAAATACAGAGTTGTAACGGGAAGATTGGCACCATTCGTACACTTTTTACATTACGGTTTTTGTTATTTTTATTTTTAAAGATAGATTCGTCCATCGGCCGCTATAATATAGCAGATGCATAGCTTCCTAATTAAAAAGTTAGAAGTCGCCTACTTTTACAACAAACGAGTAGATCGACTTTTAGTAGAAGCTGTCAAATGTCCGAATCTACCCCACTGAAGGGGCACATTCGCACATGGGTCGGGGAACATTCAGACAGTTTGAGATAACTTCGTACAAGTTAAATAAAACAGCAATAATAATATCAAAATCAGTTTGAATGGTCTTTAAAAACAAGTCAATACCCGCCAATCCCATTGGCGGATATTTCCGTTTCAATTCTTTGGCATAATCATATGACAGCTTACCTACTGACTTTTGAGCCCGCAATGCATTTTCGAAAAATTTCAATGTATTCGATCAATTGTGACTCTATTTCGTTAGAAAACTCTTTTTTCGTATAATTCTGCACTATTTTTGCTAATTCTCTGAAATAAAAAGAAACATGTTAATAGGGGTACATGCATGACGTATATGAATGTGCCCCAGGCGTAGGCGTACGAACCTGCCCCGAAGGTCAAAATAAAATATTGGTAACTACACAAAATTCATGAAGAGATATACACAAAATATATACTTTATCATGGAAATGATAGTATTTACTTACCGTTGATCAACAAAATTTTCAGATTTACCGCTCCACTTAAGAACGACACATCCGAGAACATCGACGAAAAATTTACTAAAGGGTGCGAAAACAAATAACGCCCTCTCGTATTGCTCTTGGTAACCGCACTGACAGCCAACTTCGTGGTCCACCGGTCGCCGTCAGCGCCTACCCACACACACAAACCCGTAATAAATGTATTGTCCTGATAAGCTGTAATAGTGACTGTATGCAGCTGCCCCGTGTACGAATGGTGCCAATCTTCCCCTAATATGCTTTTAAACGAAATACTTATTTGCATGTTCTGCGCGTCTAGCATAAATGTGACACGCGACTCTTTGACGCGCGACAAATACTGCCTGTCACTTTCATTTCCATACTGTGTGAGCAAGAGCAGTGGTGCTGAGTCGAGCGACAAGCGAAGTCGCGGCAAGATATGCTAGCACTGCAGAAGTACTTACTCTTGAATGAAAAGGGAATAATACACAACCACATAGAAGTATTTTTATTTGACTTATTGTACCTATTGACTTGAAAAATTATGACATTTTTATTTAAAAGAGTATTGAATATTGAGTATGAAGGCACTTATATAACATAAATACTGCGTCGCTGATTATAATACTAGCGACCCGCCCCGGCTTCGCACGGGTGCAATGCTATATTGCGTGTATTACCTATACATATAAACCTTCCTCTTGAATCACTCTATCTATTAAAAAACCCGCATCAAGATCCGTTGCGTACTTTTAAAGATCTATAAAGCATACATAGGGACAGGCAGACAGCAGCGACTTTGTTTTATACTTTGTTGTAGTGATATCTCCAAATTAAAGTTATTCTCCTTTTTAGTAGAGTTGCTAAGCCGCGAAATTGTGCGCATCGGGTTACAAGCATGAAATTTTTACCACACATAGAGCGTTCCACGGTGATTATTTTCAGATGTGGAGGGAAGTCAGATTCGTCCCCTGTGTGGTGGGAGAGCGGGGTGAAGAGGACCAAGTACTGCTCTTTTTCTTTTTTTTATTACTGATCAGTAAAGGCTATTAGGGCTTGTGCGACATCGTTTTCGTGTAAAATAGATATCAGCTATTAATTTTTTATGTTATTTAAGAATAGTTTCATATTAAAATTTGGGTTTATTGCCGAAAAGGTAAAAATCACAACAAGTTTTCTTTATTCAGAATGATAAATTGGTAATATATTCTGAATATTTACAATTTAAAAAAATATTACTAAACAGCAAATTTAATCTTGTTTTTAAAAATGTATACATATTGGGCACATCTGATACAAAAAATACCTTAAAAAAAATGTTTATGTTAAGCTTAGCCTGCGTGTTCTAGTACATTTTGCTAAGTCGCGAAATTGTGTACATCGGGATACAACCACGAAATTTCTACCAAAGATAGAGTATTCTGCGGTGATTATTTTCAGATGTGGAGGGAAGTCAGATTCGTCCCCTGTGCGGCGGGAAAGCGGGGTGAATAGGACAAAGGAGTCCTCTTTTTCTTTTTATATTACTGATCAGATAACGCTACTAGGACTTGTGTGGTATCATTTTCGAGTAAAACAGATATCAGCAATTTATTTTTTATGTTATTTATTCATAGTACCTTTTAAATATGGTAAATAAATATGGTTGTATTTCCGAAATTGTGAAAATCACAACAAGTTTTTTTTATTCAGGGAGATAAATTAGTTATATTTCCTGAATATTTACAACACACAAAAATATTGCAAAATAGCAAATTTAATCTAGTTTCTAAAAACATATACATATTGGGCACTTTTTATACAAACAGTAACTTAAATAAATTGTTGGTGTTGAGATTAGCCCGTGTGCTCGTGATACATTAGCAAAAAAAAAAATTTTTTAATTGCATTCATTTGTTTTTCTAGGACGTATATAGTAAATATTATATGTAAAAGCATGTTAATAATAATTATTTAATGTATTTCATGAAGCGAAATAGGATGCGTTCGGAGATTTACGTTGGTTACGCCGACGTAAAGATATATTTTAAGCTACTGTTTGTATGAGAAGTGCCCAACATGCATATATTTTTAGAAACTAGATTAAATGAGCTTTCTAAAATAATAATAATAATTTGAAAATGTTCACGAAATTGAACTAATTTACCTCACTGAATAAAAAAACTTGTTGTGATTTTTACCTTTTCGGCCATACACCCATATTTTTATATAAAACTAAACAAAAATAACATAAAAAAATAATTTCTGAGATTTGTTTTACACGGAAACGATACCAAACATGTCCTGGTAGACTAACTGACCAGCAATAAAGAAAGAAAAGAGGGATACTTGGCCCTATTCACTCCGCTGTCCCGCCTCACAGGGGACGGACGAATCTGACTTCCCTCCACATCTGAAAATAATCACCGTAGAACACTCTATCTATGGTAGAAATTTCATGCATGTAACCCGATGCGCACAATTATGTTAGAAAACAGCGGACTAACAACTCTACTATTTCGCTTAATGACTATTTCAGAACATGTTCGAGGCATTATGATATTGGATAGTGTTCACTTTTGCTGAGATGGTTTTCTTACAATTCAGGTTAAATGGATTTAAGAATATAGATCTTTAAAGTTGAATAATATTAAAAAACACGCACTACCGCGCCGAGAAGCGATATTCCGGCGGAAACAAGAAAAGAAAAAGAAGACTCATCATTATTCTATCACTGTCCGTTTGGTTGCTAAATAACAATGTTTACAACTTCAAAACAAAATAAAACGTTGAAATTATATGCTCATCCTCATATTTTTATTGCGTATCAAACATACAAAGCCATTCATATTCTATAGATAGCCTCCATTAACGATAGTTTAACCTTGCTTCGGCTTTGTTTTCGGACAAATTAGTTTGAGTGATTGCAGCTAAACGGTTAGTAGTAATAATTTGAGCGCATCCTTCGGCTACAATGAGAATGGGTTTAACTAATGTAGTTCGGACCTTGCTCGGACGGAGCTCCCGTAAAGCCAGCTATTCATTGTCAAGCCGAGTCGGAATTTAAGCTCAATACGTACAATCAACCGTCCATGACTCTTATATACTACGCGGCTCCAAGTGAAATCGAAGTTGCCTAAAAATTTAATCAATTCAATTCGTTTTGGAGTTATGATGATTCAGATAAAAACAACTGATACTATTAATTTCTATCAAAGCAGCAACGTTTCATAGTGAACCAATGTTTATATTGAAGCGAATGTTTCAAGCGGGATTCGAATCCACGCCACCAATGGCTTTCCGTCCATCAAGTTCGAAATTCAAATTTCGCATCGTCTTTATCTCGTTTTAAACTGTATTCTAAAATAAAATTCAAAATACAAATTCTGAATTTCGAATTTTTTATGCCTGTTATCTTTGCTGCGGTCATTGTGGGCGCCATGATGCAGGTTGCGATTGTCACACAATAAATAAATGACATACCTAACACTCATAACTTTCTGAGAAGCGTGTAAGTACTAAAGCGACGGCTACTTTACCATATATGTGTCACACGGTAAACACGATTAACATAAGTCTGCTGGACAGTGCATAGCCAGCTGCGCTCGCGCCGGATGTATCGATTCGCTGTGCGCGATGATTAATGGCTCGCCTAATTACCGCTGTAATTAGCGTGTGGGAAACACGTTTTTACTGCACCGTCTAGGCAGAACTGTATTGTACTGAAAAGGGTTCTGAATTCTTGTCCAAGGATAGTAAAAAAATGGATTTAAATGTATGGGCTACTCTTGTGCGCACAGAGGATGGTATTTTTTTCAATGATACGGAAAAAATAGATGCCATGTTTTTTTACATGATTAATCCATGAAAAGGGGGATTTTTTAGAGAATGTTATATATAAATAAATAACTTCATAGCTTCATGAAGGAAATTAAAAGAAAACATGTTTCTGCATACAAAACCCTAAAATGGGTACTCACTTATGTACCGTAAAATAGGGTTTTTAGCCCTAGTGGGGTACCATTGCCTTGCATTGCCCACCCATAATTGATTATAAGTTATAACCAAAACCACTTCTATTCAATTAATATATATTCTTACAAGCTACATCACGAAACCACTTTTATGTGATAACTGGTGTTGTTTAGAAAAAAATAAGATTTAAATGTGTGGACTTTGTTAACCCCTAGGGCCAAAGTAACCCGATCCTATATTATTGGAATATTATTAATTTTATTAGAAGTCACCTTTGTTTGTTATTGTTTTCATTATTTTTATCTACAGTACGTGTTTTATGTGTTTAAAACACATAATTTATGTACTTAAATCCAAACTCCGATATAAACCAAACAATATCTACCTACGACTATTCAATGCTGCAGTCGCTGTTATAAATGAATACTGTTGTTTTATTACATTCTATTATAACACCTGAACATATAATAAAGGTGATCATAGACAAAAACTTCCTTTTTATCGTAACGCCGAAACAATGGATGAGCTTGGGAAATGTTCGCGGATCGGAATGTGCTTGCGCATCCGAAAGGTCACCGCGAGGTCGGCGATTACAGAATTAAACACATACAATAGCACGTTAAAAGTGCTGTAATATACTCTATTATGACATTATAATGGGAACGATCCCATTTCATGTACGTCATTATGTAAAACATAATTTTAACATTAAAACTGCAGCGTGCAATTTTTATGCTTATACAAGTAGATACTTTACTTTTTTCTCGTGTAACTCACAATTCATTTAGAATAAATTTTCATTGCCAATTAAGCACTCCCAGTGATCCCTTAAAAATAACAAACATCATTTCAAATTCGAATTTAAATATTTTAAATTCGTCAGAATTGGTACTTACATTGAAGATGAAAGGGAAATGGATTAACATAAAACTTTAATAAATCGCTAGAAATTAATTAAGTATCTACTAATTAAGTTACAGATTTTTCATGAATGTTCTCAATTTATTTTCCTTGCCCTATATTGGCCTTATATGTTGTTTCACTTAGTCCTATTAAGCTCATGTAGTGTAGCTGACCACATTCCACTGGCACACTCACCCTATCTTCTATTTATACGTGCTCATCTAAATAAGCGTATGTAGTTCGAGGACAGTCCAAAGAGGCACCATGTTACAGCAATCATCTCAGATATCTGATGTCTGCATCAGTGATAGCCATGTCGAACGTCTCAACCTATTTGACGTTGATCTTTAAAATGGCGGTCTGCAAAATACCATAGACGTTACTTTATTTACATAATAGTAAAGTTTGGTCTTACGGTAAACTTACCCCCTCTTATATAGGGTACTAGAATTCTGATCAAATTGCTACAGTGGGTAAATTTATTTGGAAATTAATAGATTAATACAAGGGTAAGCTAATATGTTTGCCAAATTAAATAATCTCCTAAATATTAGCCCTAAGGCGAAGAGTTGAAATATATGTTTTGATCAGGATTTTGAACCCACATGTGGCAATCTGGGCTAAGCGGGGGACTTTCCAATTTGAACTATCGAAATGGTGCTCAAGCCATCTCAAGCATCAAACTTTTTGACAGTTGCTTCATTTATTACGGTTCTCTTCTCATAATTTAGTTAAGGAGAAAAAAGTAAGTTGGGAAATAAGGCGATTCGTGATTCTTTTTCACCGAAATTAAATGATTCTGATATCCAATATCAATAAAATTATGTAACATTGTTTTTAAATTAATAAGTAAAAGCCATTATGCTGACTGATGAGCTCGTTCTTCTTTCCTGATTTTGAATTAATACGTAACAATCTATCTATCATATCTGTCATTGTGAGCATTTCAACAAAACTCAATCCTTCCGTAAATAATAAAGCGATCGTAAAATAAAGATATAAACAGCAATGCTGCTCATTTATAATTACCTAAGTAATTTACAGCTATGCAAAATTGAAAATAAATTGATTCCGAAACGATCAAACATGTACTTGCTCGTAAATATTATACTTATGCTACAAGGATATCCAGACGCGTTTCGATTACTTAAGTGTTATTTAAATACCTACGTGCACACTTTTTTATGTCACATACTTATACGAAAATGAACCCTAAAGAACATTCCTAACTACCTATTTAGAAATGCTTCAAAACATTCCCAATTACACAAATAATCATAACTATTCAACTGCACACAAAACATACAATTTGTGTTCTATCATCACGATGGCCTAATGTGTGTGCGCGCCGCTTCGTCTGGCTACGAACGAGCGCTGAGTTCGCCCTAAAATGTAATGTATTGTGTGTTTTTTGTGTGCTGGAACATTTCTTTGAAAGGTATTTCCGAGATAGGCCTAGTCTATCGCCACTTCGAAAACCCGGTCTCGTTAAATTTGCGCCTCATGTATATGCCACACCGTAGTTATCAGGCGCAAAATTAAATTGATCGGGTTGTGACGTCAAATGCCACCTGATGCACCTGGGATTGCAATATATATAGCGTTCTGGTGTGGTTTACCAGTTGTGCACAGGTGCGTAAGTTAGCCCGTCTTGCTAAAGATTTAAATCTATTCCACTGTGTACCTAATCATCCTGGCAGGCCTGACAGCAATTTAAATTCTGCGATTCCCTTAACGGCCGACCGACCACCAACTTTCAGAGGTGCTTATCTTCATAGCGCACGTTATCGGGCGCCCGTCCATCGTCGGGGCGCGACCCGCGCGATGACCCGCGATACTCTGACATGTGAAGCAACAAACGCATCCAATCGCGACTTTAAATCACTAGTGCGTTAACTCGAAGCACCGTTAAGTTCTAATATGAACCTTAAGCCATCACGAATGTAGGTATATAGTTTTAGTATTTTGTCTAACGGGATTTGATGCTGTTTTATGGGGATTATCAGCTACGCAATAGACGGGTCTGCGCTAACCTGACCTGACTAGTGAGCATGTAATCGAGCTAGCTTGAAATACGTCGAAGAAGGAGCTGGATTTAAAACATTTGTCATACGCAGAAAACTATATATTACATTGATACAGCGTTACTCATCACTTTACGCTTCCTGAGTAGAATGCGAACAAGTAATTTGAGGCAGTTGGCTCAGGGCACAGTTGCCTAAGAAGCCGTATATTCTGGGTTCGAATCTCAGCAAGGGTAAAATTTTTGTGATGAGCTCGAATATGATGACGCAAGCTCATAAAATATTTAATTTTTATTTCTATTTAATGAATTAATTTATATGTTATAATTATAAATAAAATCGATAGATTATCAAATTGAATTACACGAATAACTATGTCATAATTGAATTAATTGTTTTTTTTTTTTTTGAAAATGTAATGTGTTATAAATTGTAATCTTGCACTATAGACTATAGGAATAATGTATAATTGCTACGCCCTGTCAGGGCCCATGAGAAACTGTATTCATATGTGATAATATCTTTGTACCATGGATGCAATCAATGAATAAATGAATAAATGAATATTTTGTTCCTGGATATGGATCTTTCTATATATTTCAGAAAACTTATTAAATTAGGCCTTTTATTTTCTAGGGCAAGGCAATTAAAGACTGGCGGACTGGCGATCCCAACTAGCAAAGTAATCCTATAAATAAATATTATTAGTAAATATCTACTATTAACGTTCTTATAAAGGCATTGTTGTAGAGACTTCTACTTATAATAGCATTTAACAAGCTGTAACATACTCAAGAGCATTCATTTTTATATTTCAGTCTTATAGTATGCTTTAAGACAAGCACCCAGGACGGTAATAGGATACTTATGCTAATAGTAACATTTCACAAGCGTAAATACTCTCAAGATCATTCGTTCTTATTGCACAGTCTTCTAGTTGACTACAAGATTATCTTGAATGACACTTATAAGTATAAGTATCCTATAATTGTATGCAGAGAGATCAAATTGTCTTGAATAATATTTGATCCTACAGTAGTATTTTATAAGAGTACAAGATTTTATAATACACTAAGCTGAGGTTATTATAAGTTTGCATTCTTAGTAGTCTTCTTCAAGATTCGTATAAGTGTAATTGTCCTGGATAAGAGCGTTATAAGATTAAGCAACCTTATAAGCTACTCGAATAATCACTTTACTAGTAAATACTTGGTATCTGTCATGATCAGCGTTGCCAGATGGTTACATTTGTTACATTTTTCGTAACTTTTGACACTCTCATAACATGTCAGTAACTTTTGATTTCTGAGCACATATCGTAACTTTACAATGTTTTTTGTAAAAAATTTAGAGCATTAAAGTGTACTCAAAATCTGCATTATTATGTCTTAAAAAAAAAGCACGGAGATGATCGTGAGAATCTGATGCCTGAAAAAACAGGCCAAGTGCGAGTCGGACTCGCGCACCGAGGGTTCCGTTCAAAACACTTATCCCATCTTAACTGGCCGGATTAAGTTAAGTTTGCACCTGACAGACAGACAGACAGGAGTCTTAGTAATAGGGTCCCGTTTGGGTACAGAACCTTAAAAAGGACACAAGTATCGCCCCTGCCACGATTTCAGCCCCGAAATGGTGGCATGTCCACACGACACCTTATTACCTCGAGGATTAGCTTAGCAATATTATTGTTTTAATGGATGGATTTCCCTGATTCAATCAATTATTACTTTTACGTAAACGACCAGTGAAATATGCTTCTCAGGCGGCTTTTGTAGCTTAGAATATATACGCGTAAAACGATAGTTTTCATACAACAGATCTGCGGAAGATGAAGCCACTTTTGGTTGTATGTGTGAGTGTCTAATACGGACCAATCATAGAGCCGATGTGATTGTCATGGACTGTACCGTACATAGTGGTAGAAATTATGTGAGCTGACTATGAGTACACGTCAACATTGTAGTATTTAACTTATTTTAGGTGCCTTACGTATGCATGCAAGAATTGTGACATGAAGCCTCATCTGGATAATTATTTCACAACAACCACTTTGTCAAGCGCTTAAGGACTATTGCTTGTTCTTTTCCCCCTTTTAACAACTTCATTTTTTTTTGTTTGTTTTTATGAAACTGAAACTGATAGTATATATGTATTTATCGTAGTACTGTTCATTTATTCGTTTTAATTTCTTGATTAAGGCATGTCTATAGCCGCATTGTTAACGAACCTGATGTGTATGATACGACTTCCACGATACAGGCTGTGCCTAGTGTGGAAGTCACTGTTAAATTATGTTAAATGTAGAAATATTTCTTTTGGTAAAATAAAAATTATTCTATTCTATTATATTCCATTGTAAGTAGCTAATTTGCTTTACACGTCATCAACATCATGTCCTCTCGTTCAATATTCTCACTAAGGTCATCATTATAATTTGTCATCTGAAATTACGATATATACCATTCAAAAGAATATGAGAATCCAAATAAATTTTCGAAATTGCAACTAAGGTCCAATTGAATTGAGATTTTGAAACCGCGTCTTTTCCTATTCGATCTAGATTTGAAATCACAGATAAACAAATTACAATTTAATCGCGGCATTAATTTAGAATACCAGATCATTCTCAATATAAGGTTGATATATAATTCCAGTTTAATGGAGCCATTCATTTGAAATACAGAACCATCATTGGCAATTTAATTAATGTTGTTAAACGATTCCTATTTAATGAAGGCACTTATTTGAAATACTAAACTAAATTGCAAATCCAATTGAATTGAGGTTTTTAAACCGCCACATTTCTAATTGGATCATGTAGTTTATTTTTACGTCATATACTTTTCAAGATATAATTATTTTTAAACCTCAATGTGTAGTCCGAAGGCATACAACATTATTTTGGTCTATATGGAATTATTAAGGCAAATTTTTAACTCTACGCACAGCTTCACGTCACACCGCGTGCCGGAACACGTAGCATGGAAAGCCAACCTGGCGAATCGTCCTGGTTAGGTTTGCGGGAGCAATTGGATGAGGGCGGCGCATGATCAATCGTTGTGGAGAAATTTGGGGAGGCCTTTGTCCAGCAGTGGACGGCTGATATGATGATGATGATGATGACACAGTTTCGTGGGCTAAATATGACTATATTCTTCTATGGCCATATTTTTAAGAAGTGACGGCTTTTTTCTTGGTGTTACAAACTTATTTTTCATCACATTCGCTCGTAAAAGATGTTATTACATGCAGGTGTACTGAAGGACAAAGGCCTTTATAGTTCCTGCGGGAGTTATGGATTGCTATGACTCCCCATTTGATTAATTACATTGTTTCAGACTAACAAGGTTTCAATCCAGGCAGGGTTTTGTATTCAGTATTTTATGCTTTCATAGTTGGTACCTTTGGAACCCTTGGTACGCGAATCAGACTCGCGCCGGTTTTTTTTTATTAAAATCAAAATAAACGTAACTTATGACACAATGGCTCTGGCAACACTGTCTTTTATTTTTCATTAATATGGCGGCGAGTTGTCGTGATTGAGTCTGCTTTAAGTGCAAATTTGCCTATAACTGTCGTATAACAACTAAATGAAGATTAACTTAAAAACATGGCGAATGTTCGTAATAATTTTTGAAATATTATGTCAACAATATTTATGATATGTGATGCTTTTCAAGGGGCATTGTGAAATTAAACTATTTTTGGTAGACTTTTACAATAAAAATGACTTCCCCGGCGAGTTCACACACAATATTTTATAATAAAACCAATATACGATTTTCGATTACGAAATAGAGTTACATTAAAAGGAAGTAGGAATACTTAAGTGTAGATATTTTTTTATCACAATAAAACAAAACACACCAACTGGCCGATTTGTATCGGATTCCGAAGAGATATTTTTTATAAAAAGTACTTATAACTAATAACTAAGAACATTAGTAGTGCGTTATAAACAATATTACTCTAGTAATATACTTATGTCAGATACTAATAAGATTATTTGTGTTTAAAAATGTGTAGTCTCAGAACATTATAGAAGCAATTGCGCTTCTGCAAGTGTATTATAGGGCTTTCTGACATTCTGTGAGTTGATTATAAGAGCATTATAAGCAAATAATGCTCCTATAACTGCGCCCAAATCCCAGGCTTGTAGCAAACTACAAGTATCTTATAAAGTAGTCTTGAAGAATACAATAAGTACTGATTTTGCTAGTAGAATCTGTTCCTATGCATCCCACTGGAACTTTGACCATTATCCACTGGAATCCATGTTAATTATAGGTACCAGTTAAAACATACACTACCACATATTTCGCGTAATAAGCCCGTGTCTCTTGGCGCATCTCGACGCACCCGCCTTGCGACACTAATCACCCTCGTTCGCGCCGTAATTGCCACCAGTTATCGTACTCACCAAATTCCATGCTATAACCCGGTTATTTAGATATGCACTTCGTTTGTACGCCACACCGTACATGGTAGGTCCAAACTTAAAGTAACCGAGCAGCTTATCTCATTCGTGAGTTTGTTTTGCAATTTTAGCAAATTGACCGTTTTTTACTCAACTATCATGGTTCAATTGCACGGTGTTAACTAATGTGTCAGGGGTTAGGTAACGTGCATATTAGATTATAATTTAGTTTTTCACACATTTGTGAAACAAGTAAGTACATCTATCACGTATCTACAATATACCTGACCAGATTAAAGAGATTGCGAACTACGTAATTCCTAAATAAAGTTAATAATGGCTTATGTCTAGAGCATTTTATAGCCTTGACAAATTTTATGAATGTGACAATGACATTTTAATATATAGGTACCTAATCTATAGACTAATCCTTATTATAAGTTGTTGATTATTTCATTCTAATTATAAATTGTTGCCATGATTTAAATTTTTGTAATGTTTTATTGCTTTTTATAATGCAAGAAATAACAATTTTACTAGAGGCAGGCGAGGCGCACTCCGCGATTAACGTTTCCCGCTACAAGTACATGCCGGTGGCCGCATGCATGCGGACTATTCAGTGGCTGACACGCTCTGTCTCGGAACGCACGTACCTACACGATTTTCGCGCGCGTCTCGCTCACGATTTACGTCGCAAGTGAACGTTCCGCATTCATCTGTTGATACCAGTGTTATATTATAATATAAAGTGTTTAAATGAGTAAAAAGACAGCGAAAAGATATTGTATCGCAGCGGGTTGTAGGAACAATGATCGAAATTGGAATCACGCGTTTTTAGTTCTCCCAACACGTCCAAAGGATGCTGAAAGGTAAGAAAATGAACATAATATATAATAAGTAGTAACTGAATAATAATAAAAAACATATTGCAGGTGTATCTACTTCCATATTTAACACTGGTTACTCAGAACAATTTTAATTGTCAATTGTAGATTATTTGCTGATACCTATTTGTCAATTTAAATTCTAGTAAAATAAGTATGTCTACTACTAAATCAACAATCATAGAGGTTTTTATAATATTTAATATCAAGTTTGTAAAATTACTAGTAATGAATAAACGATTGAGTAATAGTTTGATAGGTAAGTATATAAATATATAAATAATGAGTTAAAAGAAATGTATTGGAAGAGATCCCTAATAGGGCTAAGTTCGCCTTCGTACATGTCTTATTTGTTACTAGCGACCCGCCCCGGCTTCGCACGGTGCGTCCGTGCGTATTTTTAAAGATCTAAGCATACATAGGGGCAGACAGACAGACATCAGGAAACGACTTTGTTTTATACTAGGTGTGTAGTGATGAATATATACAAATAAATAAATAAATATCGGACAACTAAGCAAAAACAAAATGAAGCTCAACAATTTAATTGCATGTTAAGGTAACGCATTCGTTGCATTATTTTATTATATTATACGTATTAAAATGTTTAAAAATTAAGCTAAACTGTTTTGCGGCCTGGTGGTTTTTTCGTCCAAATTCTGAGATTGATTATTTTATAGTTAAATAATGAAATAATAAATATAATGGCGCCAGGGGGCACGCCGCCTGGTCAAATGTGTCAGCAAGCGCTTGCGGGACGCGACAGGCGATCCACGCGCGGGCAGCTTTCTCGCGCAAAGGTTAGCCATTGCTATCCAGCGCGGGAATGCTGCCTGCGTTTTGGGTACCCTACCACGGGGTCCCGATCTTTTTTAATGTTATTTGGTTATAGTTCCTATTTTAATGTTTTTATAGACATAATCTTGTACATCTCCTCTAATTATAATATAAATTATAACATATGATATTAAAAAAATATATAATGTATGAAGAATATAAATATATTGCTCTCTATATTGAATGCAAGAAATAAATGGGAAATACATTTTTATTTTTAGTCGTTGACAGCCCTCGCTCTCGGCGACGCGGCAAGCGAGCCAATTCATTTTCACCGTTGGCACGCAGCTTTAACGTTCCGTTTGCCTTGCGCTGGGGACGACGACTTGAGAAGGGCCATAAATCATATTTTTTCGGCTAAAAAAAGCGGCTTTTGTAAAGATCAAAGTAGTGTGCCTTCTGCACTTGTACTATTATCTATTCTGTGCTAGAGGTAAACAACATACGGCCTTAAACTTAATGTTTGCATATTTCCTAATAGGCTAGTTGACCCATTTTTGAAATATATTACAAATGGTTAAATAAGTCAAATAGTTTTATTTAAATAATCATATAACATATTTACAATACTAAAAATAAATACAAAAGAAAGGAAAATGATATGTACAATTGCCTAAAGCTAATTAGAAATAAATAAATTAATGTATTGCTTGATTTTTGTATTTTTTTAATAACCTGCTTAGTTGTCCTACTGCTGAGCAAAGGCCTCCCCTTCTTTTCTTCACTTGTCCCTATCGCCAGTATATTTGAATTTTGAAATATAATCGTAATTTTATTTGATAATTGAATATTTGATAAGTGAAATATTAATTTAAATTTATAATCTAATATAATTTGATATTTTAATATAATATGTGACATATAAAAATGCAAAACATTTTATACTTAAATAAATGAGTATTCGAGTATTGCAGTGAAACGGATAAAACAAATTAGACAGTCTGGGTAAATCTGCTTCCCCTCAACATCCTTAGGTAAGGTAATGGTTCATCATCATCAC